>DWLR01004639.1:0-11843 GCA_018246295.1 Papilio alexanor hazarajatica | reverse complement strand
GGTGATTGATTTAGTTATTCCGGCAACGGACTAATATCCTACAACATATTAAAGACTCCACAGTCGACCACTCCACATAACATTCCTACGGCTGTTCAAACTTTTCATTGATGATTTTTGGAAATTTTTAGACACAGAATACTTACCCTATAACTGTACAAATACCCTTTAGGGTGATGTACTCATAATATTGATGCAATAAGAAATAACAGATCATTTCAAGCTATTTAATGCTGTTATATGATGTTTAACTACCTTAATGATGAGAAACCTTATTGATTTCTAAATAACCTGCAGGTTGTATAAACATACCTAAGTTATGTGTCATAGGACTCTCTTGTTATTGTTTTTATGTAAAATGTTGCTTTCTTAAAGAGAATAGATGCACATTTACATATATGACTTTGCCTTCAGTGACTGTTTTGACTTATTATTATTACAAATTTATAAAGTGTTAAGTATTGTTTGGTTCTAATATTTGCATTTTTCTCTTGGATGTACTTTTATTTTAATATCATTGATTCTAAACATTATAAAATATAATAGAATTAACACTTGTGCAAAATTATGTGGAAGAGCAAGGAACTACATGGTAGGTTCTATCGACCGTCACAGGGTTTGATGTGGACCATTTATCCTTCTTGGGGATTCCAGAAACCACTTTGGAGGAGACTGAAGGTTTTGTTTTTACAATTATGGACGAAAGTCATCACAATTTGGACCATGTTGTCATCCCAGGGAGTCTATTAGATATATGGTTTCCGGTTGTTCTTGTCTTATGGACTTTGTTGTCTTGTGAAGAATATTAATTTTTCAAACAAACGAAAATATTTACATCTTGAGCAATACACAAATAAACAGAAACCAATAAGAGTAGTTGGACTAATGTATAAAGTATGTAATTTGTGTTAAATCATTACACTTAATAGTGCATATAAATAATTATCACTTATGTTTCTGTTCTTATATCTTTAACTAACATTTCATCCTAAAATAATCATTATATGGGGGGATTCAAACTATCTGTGGTCATGCTGTAAGGTTATGCCATCGTCATTATATCTTCAGCTAATGTTGCATCCTAAAATAATCATTATATAGGGGATTCTAACTGTCTGTGGTCATACTCTGTAAGGTTATGTCATTGTCTTTAACTAACGTTGCATCCTAAAATAATCATTATATAGGGAGATTCAAAATGTCTGTGGTCTTGGGAGGTGAATTATATAGGGTGTCTGAAAATGATGTTTACAACTGAAGACCACATATTCCTTGGTCAAAAACCTCATTTCTTTCATAAGATGTAATTTATTGGTACAAATATGTATTTAAAAATGATAAAGTCTGTTGAAGACTTTATGAGATATTCCAAAAAATTGTAAAATTTTCATCACTTTGAAGCCCTCTAGCACCTAAACTAAGCAACTTTGTGTGTAAGAAAGTTGGGTTAAATGGTCATATTTTGGCTAGGGAATCTGGTTTTCCATTCTACAGGTTATTAATGTAATTGTGTAATTTGCAATCAGGTTTCATATTTCTCTCTCTCTCTCTCTCTCTCTCTCTCTCTCTCTCTCTCTCTCTCTCTCTCTCTCTCTCCCTCTCTCTAAAAATATATATCATAATTTTTTTAACACAATTTTACAACTAATGTACCGAACATAGTTTTTTTAAACATGATAGAGTTAAAAAAAACCGCAACCGCGTTTCCTAATTTAGTGATGTTTGTTAATTAAACACACGTTCCAAATTTGTTTAGTTGACATGATAAGCATCGCCCTTGATGGAGACAAATTCGTGTGCATAATTTATGAAATCATTCATCTGTATCATTCATTGAATATGAAAAAAAAAATAGATGTGTTTTAACTTCTCTGATTAATAACTTGAAAAGACACCAGTTTGTGATATCGAAAGTGACAAGAATAGCGAGAGAGACAGAGAGACAGATTCTCAATCTCACCATTTTATATGTTTCTTTTCTCACGTAAAAAATGAGCCTATACATAACTCGAATTTGAAATTTCACATTCGATTATAGTCCAACAAACGATACGCCGCCTAAATAAGTTGAGTAACTCGTAAATTTGGGTAGCTGGTGCATTCAAGCAATGAGAAAACCCATCGGGAGTAAGGGTAGGACTATTAACCATTGGGTTATGTAAATTGGCCACATGAATCCTTTACACTGCTCTGTGAGGTTTTTGTTTTTTATGTCTAGTCTAGTGGAATAGGAAAAACAGCGTTAATTGCTGTTAGTCACATTTCGATTCCAACAAAAGCTGAGCACTGCCGTTTTTAAGTTATTAATTACTACACGATATCATTTTAAAATAGCTATCACATATCGTGCGATCGGCGCGAGTCGTGAACATGTCTACATTTCTGCCTCGTAATGTAATTTCGCGCTGTTACAACATTTAACAACGGTCCACTGCCTTAAACTTGTTCGTTAACGTTGACCCAGTTTGGATTGTTCAGAAGTGGACATTTGATTTTTAAATACAACTTCAATAATTAATTGGTTTTTGCTGTTCTGCAATGTAACACGATTTCTCGTTTTTTTTTTTAACCATATAGAAGTAGTGATAGTCACTTCAATATTGCGTTAAATGATCTATTCTTAGATCGTAAAAATACTTGCCAAACTCAAACTTGTTGCAAAGTAACACAATAACTTGTATGTTCGCTTATTTGGATACGTAGATAAACAATGTATGAACGGCGAAATAAACTGTCACGATACACAGAATGACCAGCTTTAGTATGTCAGTGACATGGCTAAAAAGCATTTGGAAGCAGAGGTTTGAGGTGTCATGCGCCCTAATCTCCTTCCCTTTTTCCCCCCTTCTTTTTCTTTATAAATTGTTTCTTTCCCACACATACACGCAATGTATGGTAGGCGGTGTAGCTCGTCGGTTTACTTCAAAGATATATTCCGATAAGCTGTACATAACTTTAACATTAACACTATATGAAGATGATTCACGCGGTACATATTATCTATTTCCTAATATTATGCATTATCAACCGAACTGGATTCTTAGTTATATACACGTATTTCTTAACTTCAAAAACATCAGTGTCGAAGCATATGCGAACAAATAAATTAACGACACGAACCGAAGTTCCAGAGGGAGCCCTCGACCTTTTTCAATTTTAGGGAGGTTTAAACTGAGTACCTTTTTTGATTCTGCTCCGGTGTAGCTGTAGACGACAGCCACAAAAACGGTCTCTATAAAATGTTTTTGTATCTGTTGATAATTGAACTGTCTTCAATATGAATGGTTTGTGCGTGGTATGGTTGCAGTCGCCATACTGCTGGGCGTGTTCAACTGCCTGGGCCTGCTGACTCTGAACGTGGCGTGCCTGATCGCCGGCATCTGGCAGATGCTGGCCGGCTTTGTGGTGATCGTGTGCGAGGCGCCCTGCTGCTGCTTCTGCATCGACTACGTGCAGACGCTCTCCGACAAGATGGAGACCCGGCCCTACTGGAATAAAGCCGTCTTCTACGTCGGGTGACTGACAAAACTATATGTTTTGAAACGCGCGTTATAATAGCTATCTAGTAACATACACGTGCATCTGCGTGGGCTTAAATGGACGCTCTCTTTAGCATATGTATACATGTATGAGATTGTATGGGATCGTATGATTGTTAAAACTCGCGTTACCAAAGCGCGCACTTCAGAACGCCTGTTTTTATGATTATTGTTACCATTGTTTACTCTTAAGTGTTGCAAGAACAAAATGGTCACAGTAACAAGCATTACGGCGTTAGCTGTGCTTACTTAACTGGGTTCACTGAATATCGAATAATGTTGTTCTTAGCAAATTAACATCTAATCTGATATTAGAAAAATAAGCCCTTTACAATCAAGAATACAAGTGTAAATAGTACGTGGTATTCCAGGCTGGCGCTGCCGCCGTTCTTCCTGTGCTTCCTGAGCCTCAGCACCTGGTTCGGCAGCGGGATGATCTTTGGCACCGGCGTTATCTACGGCATGATGGCGCTAGGCAGGAAGTCAGTACATTTCCTTATCCATTTCTCGCAATGGAATTTGACCACCGTGAAGTTAGCTTCACTGAACTGCTCATACACATACAATTCTCAAAAAAAATACATTTCAAACTTGTACCCACTATTTAGACTAAATATCTTTTTAGCGACTGTACGCGCTAGGTCAAATTACATGTGTAGCTAACTTCACTTTGGTCAACTCTCACCTAATATTTTGTGTGCGGGGTGTGTGCTTTCGTTCTAAGGTACACTCAGGTGTGATGTTTGAATGGTTCCTGTGAGGCAAATAAAATTCTTGTAATTATTTGAAATTTGTCTAACACTGAGTTCATAACTGTTACATCAATAAGGAATATCAATTTGCTCTTTATGTATCATAATTATTGTTAATGACGTAATACTGTAACGTTGATTAACGTGTGTGTGTTGTGTGTACTCTAACTGAGGGTTGCGGTTTTGCTTGTATTTGCGCCCGTGGGGCAGGGGCTCCCGCGACGACATGGCGGCGATGGCGGCGGGGGGCACGCCACCGGGTGCTCCGCTGGCGGCCGACCACAGCGTCACCCTCATGGAGGACCCCGACGTGTGGCGCCCTAACTAAAGGCAAACGCCCTTCTCACGTCTCATCTCACGCTAGCTAACTCCCTATGCATGATACGAAAACAAAACATTTTTGTCTATAATTTTGCTTTAATACTTCTGTGATGTTGAATTGCTAACATTGTTTTCTGTGAAGCAGTAAGCAGCTAGTTCTTAAGCACTTTGTTCATCTACTTGTATGTTTGTTTTAAGCTTTATGGTGTTGTCTTGCTATTATTATACGACTAATTCTATTTGCACTCAGTAGTCGCTAGTTTATATGTAAAATGATCGTCTATTTATGTTAACTTTTATAACGACATAATCTTCGTTTAGTATGTTTCCAATAATTAAAAAAAAATTATGGCTATCTATAAGCCATGGCTAGTTACTGGTGTGTGTGCCTTTATATAAATTCTAGGTTGTAAATAGTATGGCATATTAATATAACGTCAAATTACTATAGATATATGACTAGTTCTGTGAGACAGTAAATATCTGATCTCAATTGGGACTATTTTATGGAGTATCAAAGCTACGACGAGATTAATTGTATGAGAGATTAATGTAAAATTATAACTGAGCAAAATATTCAATTTGTACATCTATAGAGCGTCAGCTGAAGAGATGAGGACGTCGGCGGCCAACCTGGAGGCTGGTCTGGGCCAGCCCACGACCGCGCCCCGGGCCAACCTGGTCGCCAATGAGCAACCCGTCGCCTTCACCGGACTGCCGCTTCCGAACTGACCTCGACGCATGCGGTAACACCCTTGCCTTTTATTACCCAGCCCTTAACCATTGTCTTAACCATCTTCATTCATAACCCTAAAGTTATTCAAATTTTAATGCTAATAAAAGTAGAAGCTGGACAAATGGCCTTACAAAATGTTGTATATGCATCCAGAATAGACAGTGTATGCATACAGTCAGATTTTCATGTGTCTTCATGGTTGTTACTTTACTTAATCGGAATGAAGTAGGCTTTAAACTTTTCGACAGCTGCTAAGAAAATGATTAACCCAAATATACTGTGCGATTGGTACGAAAATACTTTTATAGATAAATGTTTTTGTAAGCATTTATGCATTTACTATTAATACGACCAGTTAACTTGTACATTTCTTACTGTTAAAGGTCTTGTTTGTTTCGCAAAAGTAAAATAAAATATGGCGATCTTTTAATACGATAATCAGAAAAAAAAGTGAAAAATATTCAACTATAGTAATTTAGTTGTTTTTCGGCGTATTTTTTTTATTTCGATTGGCCACACTATGACTAATGTAAAAAAAAACATACCCTTCTAAACATACTTTAATCGCCAGATTTCTAATGTAATATTGCCATTGCATAAATACTGTCCTCCATTAGTGTTGCAATTGTTTAAAGGTATACAATTTAATGTTTTTTAATCCTGCTCATAGATATTAAAAAAATATTTAATATTTTTTTTTCTAACGTAAACGATATATTTATGCAATTATATGAATAATGAATTAATTATAAGTATTAATTAAAGGCGTAGCATAAATGTTATTAATGAAGATATTAAAATGAGATCGTTACCTGTAAACTCAGAGTAGCCAAGATATAAATAAAAAATTTACAGACTAAAAAAATATTAGAATTATTTTATCTGTTTAACAAAGAAAACAAAAAAAAACTTATCAGCATATTCTATGCATACAATTCGACCAACTCCAATCATAGAATATATAGAACCTATAGATATTGCTACTCTTCCTTTTAATACAGTATATTTTTAATATATTGTGTTGGTGTCCCTCATATTAGGTCATTATTTGTACGAGTTTTAACTCCGCTGTTCATCAGACATATCTATTTGTTACAGTTGTTTATGGTTGTAATTACGTTTTTAATGATTAGCGCCAGTTTGTTGCTATCCTTTTATCATGAATACTAGACGTTTGTAACTTACTGTAGGTAGTCAAATTTATCCGATAATATCCCAAAATATATACATGCTTTGATCGAGATGATGCTGCGTTTCTTAACCTACAAACACTGTATTGTGACCAAAAAAATCATCTAAGTTCGGGCACGTACACACTAGAGTGAATCAACTAGAAAGAGCGTGGCGAACCTTAATGAAATAGCCTTATTTTTTTTTAAAGAATGCAGCTACCGATTAATTTGCCTGCTACATTAGCTTCCACATATTATATAAATCTTTCAATTATATTAAACGTTTTAACTTCACTATTTTAAACGTAAATTTATCTAAGTTAATATTTTTGTTATGTTGAACTCCCAATGCTTATACGTTATATTGTGATATTTATTTTGACGTATGCTTAATTTTACATTATATCAAGTACTGGGTCTTACAACCGTGTTTATTTAATTAGCCTATATTATTGAGAGCGATTTTCTTTAAGTCTGTTTCTTATATGATTTTTTTTGTATATACTGGAAAAATATTTCTATCTTAACATTGGTAGCTTTATGATATTCGAGACAAATATAGTAAATGGATTTCCAGTAATATTCATCTATAATGAATTTAAGTTAGATTGTAATGCATTCCAAATTGTACTGATCATGGGTCTCAATTTATTTTATTCTGTTCGATAGAACATACACCATATGTGTCCTCTTGCTAACATAGAAAATATAAATTCATTGATAAAAATACGAGTACTACCTCAAAATTTTCTTGTACAGTGGAGCCTCTAGCTCAAACTTGAAAAGGAATATTATGAATTTCGATTTAACGAATCTTCGACTAATAAAGGATTTCCTGATACGAAGTTTTTAAACTGTTAACTTCGACTTATACAGGCATGTGTTCTATGTAAGATACTTCAAGTTATAGTGATGAGAAAAAAATGGACTTAGGTATAGTGAGTTATATTTTAATTAAAAGAAATGTATGTACATATAAATAAGACTGCGATTTTCTTTTGAGTACAGGAATTTATACATTCCTTGTCAATTGTCGTTGGTGTGTCAAACGTTTGAACAATCAAGTTTTTGTTACATCGAGATAAAGAGTCTTACCGACAGAACTTCGATTTACAGAGGCACAAAGTTTACATATTGCTTCTTCAAGATATAAAGTCAGCTAGAAGTTTGTAATTCGAGTTACAGAGCGTGATATGTAGGAATAGTAAGTACATTTCGGGGAAATCATATTCAGTTCGAGCTATAGCATCCGAGAAATTAGAATAAATAAATTTATCTCAGAGAAGATTTCGAGTTACAGAGGTTCCACTGTTCACACCACATTCTTTATTGCGATATTTGAAGTGATTTGAATATTTTATCGAAACATGTTACATTTAGATTATTTAAAATTGTTGCTGTCATAAAATTTCCGTTTTTAACATACAATTTTAATACACATTACTAACACAAATATCGTAATTGAAATATCACTGTTGCGATATTTTTATATGGAATACGATAGAAGGTTTTGATGGTATAAGTATTATTGTATAAAAGACCCTAGTCTTTAGGTAATTTCTAGGCTTAATGTTTTGCTCATACACAGCCAACTTTGCTGTGATCGTTTCTGTACTAGTGTTTCTGTTGCCAGAATATCGATATAGAAATTTTGATGACTGGCAACTCGTTTGTGTGAGCGAGTGCTGTAGTGCTTCCTGATTTAGAATAAAATCATTTTCGCATTAATTTATTTTTTTAATCGCAATCATTTATTTTACGAGTTTCATTTATTTATGGTACTATGATATTTATTTCATTATTTTTAATTATGCAGGATAATAACAGATAACGTTTTTTAAATATCGGACGAAAATTGTCTAAATTATATTTTTAAATAATATTTTATGCACTAATATAGGCATAAATAGAATGTTCTAAAGTTCTTTTGCCAATATTGATATCAGTAAACTGTTTATAATGTAGATTTACATTTCATTATTTTTCCAATTTTTAATTGCAAAATCATGTTTCAAATAGGCTTTGTTGTGTAGCCTAAATAAATGTCCTGGTGACGTAAGCATAATGTAGATATACTTCTGTATGATGGTTTGGGCTTCGAAGATAATCTGAAAGAAAACTGTAGAATTATGATATATCTCGGATTATGAAATGCTGCTAAAATATCTTCGAAGCTGTTTACCGTTCGGTTATGCAGTTGCATGGAATCATTATATATACATATAGTTATTTATAGCGTAAGTGGTTATAATGTTGTTTCATGTCGACGATGTTACTGTTTAGGATGGCATATCTGTAATAAATGTGTGTATATCGATTTCTGTCTTTCTATTCAAAACCATTACCACCTTAATAAAATTTAGTCATGGATGTGCTGTGTGCTTTATAAAAGCGTCCATAGTTTTGGCAGGTTACAAGTTAATCCGCTCGAAACCTTGTCGTCAACGGGCAATTTAAAATAATAATAATTCAACTGACTGTAGCCTATGGACTACGAAAATACGAATCGAAAATGATGCACAAAAGTATATGATGCTACAACCACTCAATAAATATTCGCAGACTATTTTTCCCTTGTTTCTTTGGAGATAAATGGCTTATCTGAGCGACTTATCTACCCATTGATGTCCCTAACACTCAGAAAAATCAAAAATGCATTGATAGCTTTTTGTGCGAATTAACATAAATTCATAATGCTGTGAATTTTATATAATTGTATAAGTTTTTATTTAAAAAGTGCACAAAAACATCGAAGTTAATTGTTAAGTGATTTTTATAATCAGCATAAATAAAAAAAAATATGAAATTATACATTTCTATCTACGAATTTTCTCTCAAATACCCTCGCGACACAAATAACTCGGGCAGTATTTCTCAAAGTTTTTGGTGCACCGCCCATTTCAGGAACAATTGAATATCCAATCCCCCCAAAAAAGGGTAAATTGGGGGGGGGGCAAAGATTGCCAAGCGTGGCGATTGGCGATGGCTATTTTCCCCCCAATGATGCGTTTAATGGGGAGGCCTATGTCCAGCAGTGGATGATCACAGGCTGAGGTGGTGGTGGTGGAAAAAACAAATAACGTGCTCTGTCAGCTGTCACTACACATAATAAAGGGAAAATATTAAAAATATATATTTTTTCTTCACACACAAGAAAACACCGTTTTTTTCGTTGTCTAATTTTGATTCTTAAGTTTTTAATTTCTAATTTTGTTACAGCTATAATATGTAAGATACACATATTACTGTTATAGCTCGAAGTCATTGACTCCATAAACACAGGACAACGTAGTTAAGGAGCCAAGGCAATACTGAAGTTCATTTGTAGTGTGCAATAACGATTATTAATTACAGTAATAACACCCACTGATTTTTATTTAGCGCCCCTGAAATTATACTTGAAATTTCGATCGCCTCCTCAGATAGTCTCTGCGTCCAGTAACTACACTTTGAGACCCTGTGATTTAGAGGTTAAAAGACATTACTAGAACAACGCATGAGGGTATAATTGAAATTGTAAACAAGTTGATTATAACACAGATGTTCTTAGGTAAAACAATGAGTCGATTAAAATTGGAACTTAATAATAATTTAATGCGTTCAAAATCATTGAATTTCTTAGATACCTTTGATAATGTTAGTAATAAAACTGTGAAAGGCTTCGAAAAAGAACTCCGTTGTAAAGACAATAGCAAAAGCTTCTACAGTTCGGATTCATGCGCGGAGGATGATCATCCAGAGGCAGCAGACATATCGCTTGTTGGTACCTCGCGAAGTAACGAATATTTACTTACTTTGGAAAAGAAAATTGAAAAGCTAAGCGGTAAGTCAGTCGATGAATACATTTATAAACACCTTTTTGTGCAAACATCTGTGGATATTTAATTAGTAAAAATATGGAAAAAGAAAGCATACTTAAAATTTTTGCCCGACTGGCAGGAGGGTAATGTAAAATGGGTGTGTATGTACGTATGATGGTTTAATTGTTACCTCCTGGAGCCTAAACGGCTAAACTGATTTAGAAGAGTGAGATTTCATTCGATTTGTATTATTTCCCGGAGTGCCGCAGTTAGTCGGGCTTATTGATTTCTTAAATGATTGGAAATGTGTTTTGGAATAAATTGAATTTTAATACGAATGGTCTAAATTAAATCGATTTACTATAAAAACTATTTCTTTTATTACAGATTATTTGCTCGATCAGGAGAAAATCTTGTTTGATATAAAAACGGAATTAAAATTAAATAATTCTTTTTATAACCTCGCTCTTTCTGGCATATGTACTGATTTGGCTGACAAATTTCCAGTCGAAGATTATAAGTAAGACTAATCTTATATTTACACTCTTTTGAATATTAACACTTACCACCATGATTAACCAAAAGGCAGCTGCTGCCGAATGTTAACGGCTCAAGTGATTCTAGTTTGATGTCATCTACCCAGTTATTATTTTGATTTTATGAGACAATGATAGCACAAGCTGCTCTCGAACCAGATGGGGCAGCTAGGGCAAAAAGGCCATAGCTTTTTGCCAGCATGACTCAATGTTTTACGAGATTAGACAACTACTCCTTAAATTAGACATTAGATTATAGTTGCTAGAGACCGGTATTAACTGTTAAAGATCTATTTCGAAAAAGCTTGTTTTGTCAAATTAAAAAAAAATCTTCACTAGCCCAGATGTCGAGAAAGATGATCGTGCAAAGAATTTGTTGGGCGCCCTCAAACCGAAGAATATGCAACAACTGGAGCGTGAGATCAAAGATGTCCTGACGAAGTTTCTACATAGCGATGTGAGTATGTTTCGACCTCCTGAGGTAATAACTTCATAGATTTTAGGTTGGTTGGCAAGCCGAATTTATTTTTAATAGATAAATTTGAGCAAACGTAATTGTTAAAATACATTTTCTACTGTTCCGATTGTTAGGTTATCTGTAATGGATGTCACTTCGTCTTTTTCTTCTTCTATTCTATTTCTTCTTTCTGATATCCTACATTCTGTATAACTCTGTATACATATTTTCTTTAATCAGGATCTCAAAGATCTGATAGTGTCGACTACACAGAAGTGCGTACAGGAGGCGATACGCAGCAACTTCTCGCAAAGCTTTTCCGCGTGGTACCTGCCGGCCCTGGAGCGATCGCAGCGCCATCTTCTCAATCACGTCACCAGCGTCATTGCAGAGTCGTTTAAAGAGTGTTAGTATTTTGTACATTTTGTTCTAATTTATAGCTCCATTTCCTTACATTACATTGGATTTTTTTGGGTTGATGTGTATCTGTGATAGGTATAAAATTCAATTTTGTTAATGAGTGTTAGTAT
>DWLR01004638.1:0-11844 GCA_018246295.1 Papilio alexanor hazarajatica | reverse complement strand
GCAAGTTCGGCCTCACATGGAATACTGCTCGCATCTCTGGGCTGGAGCTCCACAATACCAGCTTCTTCCGTTTGACCGCATACAACGAAGAGCAACTCGAATGGTCGACAACCGAGCTCTTACTAATCGGCTTGATCCTCTGGCATTGCGGAGAGACGTCGCGTCTCTTTGCATTTTCTACCGTCTATCCTATGGGGAGTGTTTCGAAGAACTATCCCTGCCGCTGGGTGTCGTTACCGCACAACGGGACAGAGCTCCAGCTACCGTCCACACCACCTTGATGGTGGGCATTCCACAACCGTGCGGTTTTCTCGGAACTGCCTGCCTCGCACAGCCACGTTGTGGAATGATCTGTATTTCTGAGCGGTATTTCCAAACCGATACGACTTAGGGGCCTTCAAGCAGAGAATGTACTTTCTCCTTAAAGGCCGGCAACGCATCTGCAGTTCCTCTGGTGTTGTGTTCCATGGGCGTCGGTTCACTTAATGCTAGGCGACCCGCTGCTCGTTTGCCTCCCTTATTCTATAAAAAAAGAACTAAATATAGCATAATTAAAAATAACATATCACGATTATTTTTTTTAGAAAATGATGAACTGTTTATTTAATAAACATTTATTTTTATTAAATACAAAAATTTATTTTAAATTACGACAGTGGGGAGAATGGCAAGAGAATCGCACAGTTGCTTGCGCATGTCGACCCGTCGCCACGGCATGCGTTGCCACGCCAACAATCTGTTTCACCCTCGACTATAGATGTTTCACATACAAAAAAATAATCTCAAAAATAAAATGAAATGCGTATGGCGGTAGATGCAGTTCAAACTACACAAACTTCACACAGCCACAGAAATAATTTCTAAATCTGCATACTTATCCGACATGGCGACTAAGAAACGTTAAGGTTGGGAAAATGAAAAGTTTGAATTAACATAAAGTCTTCCAGTCAAAATTTCTTATATTTGTAATGGGTATAACTTTACGTAGTAAACAAATGTTAAGAAAATTTTTAAAAATTCTTCATACGCGAAAAAAAGATCGTAAAACATAAATGTTAACTGATACGAATACATGTGTCACCAATAACAATTTAAAAAAATCTTACAAACGTGAGCGCCAAAAAAAATTAATTGGTATATTTGTAAAAGTTAATGCTTTGCCTTTTATAAAATTTGCTAAATTAATTTTGTAAGCCATAGATACAGTAGACGCCTGTAGTAGTTGAGGTGCGCTCGGTAACACATGAGAAACTGTTTGTGGAGCTCTCAGCCGATATTTCTGAACCACTGAACTGCGCTCGGACAAGACAACAACAACATCAAAACTACAACGGCCCCAATCTAAAGACTACGCTTGAACATTTATTTTAAAAAAAAAATCTCTTTTATTATTGTTATTTCTTTACTAATGTATTAGATGCTTTAAATAAATAACAGGGCAGAAGTTATGGAACTTTATTGGATTTCTCGCCTATATATCTAAACAAAATTGTAAACATGGTCGTCGGTTATTATCTATTTTACTAAGATTTCTTTTATAAAAAACAGGAAAAAAATAACCTATTCAACTTTGTAAACCACGATATAATAATATACAAACACTGAATAAACTGATCCCAATTCCTTCCACAAGCGATACAAAATGCGAGCTTTTCACGTTCATTCGGCTTCAGTTACGTAGTTGGAATGTTTTCAACTCCACTGGTTATGATGGATCCTTTGGATCGTAATACACTCTATTTTTTATTTTATTTTATGACTGACCATCAATGAACACAATCAGTATGTAATTATCATAAGCATAAAAATTTCCGAAGTTTTTCCTGTTACAACAGGTGTAAATGTACCGACCTACGGTCGGTACATTTTACATTTACAAAATTACAATTAATTACAATTAGTTAAATGTATACAAAACAATGTCAAAAATGGACGACTGACCAGTTGGCGCAGTTGGTAATACGCTTGCATTTCACCCCGCAGGTCTTGGGTTCGATTCCTACCAGGACAAACATTTCTCTGCATGAACATTTATGTTTGTCTTGTGTCTGGATGTAAAGACCACCAGATGATAGGCAGCAGCGTTCTTTCTCAGTACGGTGGAACAACGAATAATATCATAATCAAATCATAATCAGCAGTAGAACAATGTATTTAAATTATCGCCACATTTATCATCCTGAGTTTTGGTCGTTTCGAATCTAGCATTTCTCTTTATTATTAACTCTTTTCTTTTTTAATTCTCAGTCCACATACTTCAAGAACAAATCGATTGTACGGTTCAATTTAAGATAATGTTTATTATTATTATTATTCAATTTAATAATTTTTTTACATATTTGACATGCCCGACAAATGTCAATCGTACTTATTCGTACTTCGTTTATTTATTTATTATTATTATTCAATTTATTCATTTTTTTTACATATTTCTATATAATATATTTAAAAAAATCTACAAAACGGATAATCTAAAATATATTTTATAAAATAGTACGCCACTGGCTGCGAAGTTCCTATGACTCAAACACCCAGTGGTCAGGGTCACAGAGAGAGGAATCTCCTCACAATGCGGGCAGAAATTAATAATAATATTTATTATTATTATTAATTTAACAACTTATCTATAAAAAAACCCTTTTAGGAAAAATTATTAAAATCTTGAAGCTCTAAAAAATATTCAAGGGATTCTGTATAAAATAAGCAATGTAAGTAATTTAAGTAACGATTTCAATAAAAAGTAGGCGTTATCGTTTTTTGATAATAGTCTTTCTCAACTATATTTTGATGGATCGATGCAATGCAATGAATGTAATCCTAGTATCGCCTATCTAGGCTATATTATGATTACATCCATGTATTCATGACATGACCATTGTATCCTTATTAAACAGTTACGAACTTTTATTATGTTTAAGGAAGAAAATGATAAGAGGCTTCGTTGCGAGGACGTCGTTAAGAATGCTGAAATTTGATTCATCGCTGCAGATCTTCAAGAGGCTTGGAGCGATACTTGTTACAGTAAATGGTATAGTATTCTCAGTAACTACAGTTAAGTATACCTTGTTGTACGATACGAAAATAAATGTATTATGTTCCGAAGCAATTTAATGAATAAAATCTATTCCAGCCTTTCCCACAACCGTGTATACAGATAAGTTGAAGTAAATATTCAATAATCATATTTTTGTCGTTGGGGTCTTCTGTTGCTCATCGCTGTTTCTAGACTTCTAGTATATATTCATTATGAGTTTGCTATTAGTATCAATTATGTACATTATGTGTCAAAACAAAAAAGAAAGTTGTTTTAAATTCCATTTTGGTCTGTCCAGTTTTAAATATCCGTTAAATAATCCAAAATAAAATGAATAAAACAAGTACCTGAAAATACTCAAATTTAACTTGTCTGATATGGTAAGAATATATTCCCCTTATATATAAGGCACATAATTTTGCTACTAGCTGCCATCCCATGTTTGCAAATTTTAGACTAAAGTGGATATTGCACGCTGACACTAATCCTTATTTCTGATTACTATCAGAAATGAATGCATGAATTAGTATAATGAAGGTTGTGTGATTTGTATCCTTTTACATTGTGTAAATCTGAATGTTGCTATATATTTTTTTATCTTAAACTGTAAAATCCTTAGTGTTTCAATTTTTTTATTTATCTTGAGAAATGTTCACTTCCGTGTTTCTCGCAGGCGGTTTACCGCCAAGCAGTCTCACTTTTATTGCCACACAAGTTTTAAGGGACCCACGAGGCTTCCTTACTTGCACGTGCTTCTACAAGGAAAATAAATACACAGCACGTGTAACATTACTTATCTATTTACATCGGTTTTACTTGTTGTGAATAAAATTTCTACCAAATTTTTGGACATATGAAAACAAAAAATACGAAGTAAATCATTACTTAATTCAGATTTTTTAATACTTAATGAAGTATTTTAATAATTACTTCTTTGTTTAATAGTTACTTACGTATTTAATCTTTGTGTTGTTTGAACTTTTTTTGTGTCAAAACATCTTCCAAAAACGAAATAGTCTCGTTCTCAAATCCTGTCGGATAAAAATAGCAAATCGAAGTAACTATCGCTATCTCAATCAAACTGGCTAACTTGTATTAGACCTGGCTAACATGCATTACATTTAACATTTACGTTAACATTTTAAATTATCTTGCGTACTTATCGCAGAATACAGCCAAATTCGTACAACCTCTTTCATAACAATCAAAATACAGTCCACACTTGGACACAGTTTTAATCGTACTTTTGCAATTAAAAATTATTCAAAATCGTTCCTATGTAAAAAAATAGACGACTAATATCATAAATTTAAAAATTAAAACAAAACCTAGGGAGGTTTATCGTGATAAATTTAAATAAAATTTTATTACGAGTTTTACCACATTTATGAATATTTAATTACTGACATGGGAAATTATTGGTCCAATTTTTACATACTATTAATTGTATACAATTTGAGAGCTGAAATGCGTTAAGAATATCTAACTATCTAAACAATTTTAATTATACAAAATTAAGACAAATAGATACCTACCCGCTACCCTACCTGCCTCAAATGTATGCGACATTAGTGATAGTAAAAGCTAAATAATATACGTCATTGAATGTTTTTATCGTGAACATTAATCAGTTTAAACAAATAATCTCAACGGCAAAAATGATAAATATATTAATATTAATAATATTCTAGGACATTATTCACACATGGCCATGTGATCCCAAACTAAGCAAAGCTTGTGCTATGGAAACCAGATAACTGATATACTACATATATTAATACTTTCTTCTGTAAATACATACATTTATAAATAACTACATCCAGACACAAGACAAACAGACATGTTCATGCATACAAATGTTTGTCCTGGTAAGGAAACAAACCCACGACTTGCGGCGGGAGAGGCAAGTATCTTACCACTGCGCCAACTGATCAGTCAAAATATATTAATGTTTATACATTCATATATCTTTACTAATTTTAGATTATTATTAATCAATTATTTGTTGTTAATCTTGTGGTGGGGCGCGACAATAGGTAAATACCGTTCGCGGACATTTTCAGTCTTATTTTATCATTAATTACAACTCTCTGAGATATTGTCTATTCGTAATTACATCTTATTTTGATTATTACTTAAGATCACAATGTAATAGGCAAAAGGTTTCTGGTCGGATTTGTAAAACAATTGACTCAAGGACACATTATTAAAACTAAATATAAAAATTTCAAGTTTTAATAATTAGATCATTCAGTAGAATGATTTGCTTCGAGTAATTCAAAAGTTTTTTTTTACGATTAAGAAGGAAAAATACAAATTTAAGTCTTTGTAGAAATTAGAAAGACAGAAAATATTAATAAAAAGGGTGTATCTTTGTAATTACATTATTAAATTTCAGGCACACGTTCCGGGTATCTGCCAGGAATATAATCAGGATTATTAGGATTGTACTCCCAGATGAGATACTCTGGTTCGTTGAGGTATAGAGGTGGTATTTCTTCACTGGCTTCCGACTCTTGTCCAACAAGGTTCTTGTTACGTTCAAGTAATTGATTTACTTTAGCTTGCGTTTCTTCCGATATATCTAAAAGAAAAGTACAATCGTTGATATATGTCTGGACAAAACAGATCAGAATAATAAAAATTTTAATGGTTAGTTCTCACCATTCTTGTACATGAAGTACATACACATACTTGAATTCGACTTTTTAAATAAAACATATTCGTACTTACGCGTTCTTCGTAAATCGATTCGAAGTATCCTTTTGTTTTGTTCCAGCGCGGTAAGCAAAGTTGCCTCTGCTTCACCTGACAAATTATTGGCGGCTATATCTAACCTAGTCAGTCCTCTGTTTAAGCCCAGAAGACCTGTCATCTGTAGAAAATTAACATGCTAAAACCGCTATGAGGTAAAGAGACACAATATACTCTTTTATCTAGTCAGCATCAACTAGTGGTCATTACTCTCATTCATAGAGCGTAAGTATAAGATCCCATAGTATATAGGTCGGATATGTAGTTATATTCGTTTTTAGTAGTCATCCTAATAAAACCAAGTGTTTAACTATATGACACTTGTCATAGTTGGAAATACACTTTAGTTATATACATGTCGGTAGAAATTAAAACATGTGAGGTTAAATTCTAATTACATAATTATAATTACATCTTTAAATTATTTATTGGTTCTGAAAGAAACATACAAACGTGGAAAAAAATTCCTTACAAAGATTATGAAAGATGAGGGTTTTGACAGTTTACAAGCAATACGATGTAATTCAAAATAATAGCAATCCATCATATATTTTCCCGGAAAGTGATCACCTTTAAAATTGTGTTAAAGAATCGTAAAACACGAACTTATTTGATATAAAACTCGAACTACTTATTCGATACTTATTCGTTTTATTATAATCATCTAGGCGTTTTTGTTTATCGTTACTTCTTATTTCTCATAATCTTAAAATTTCACATTGATACCGTATTACTTTATTTGAATGCTTAATACAAATAAAAACATTTTAGTCGCTTATGAATGATATCTTAAAATAGCGTTGATAGGTGGAGATTAAATAATGTTATGAAATGAATGTATGTTTATCGGTAAAATAAACTGCACTAGAAAGAAATAATTGAATCAAGTAGTATAAGAAATACAATGTATTTCCAAATTTCTACAATATTAAATAAAAAAATGGTTCACGAACATAGGTGACTATATAATATAGAGTTTTTTATACAATGTGGCCAACTCTCTCGAACTCTGAGTTTTGAAGTATATGGTAAATTTTCATTTTGTGTTTGTGTGCATCGCAATGCTGTATGTAAATCTAAGTTTACTATTACAAACCTTCTCAGCGCTCGCTCCTCGGAATCCGCAGGAGTTGACAATTAGAGTCTGTGGTTTTTCTTTGCAGCGAACAAATGCTGCCGCAAAAGTTGTCGCGCATTGCAGAGACATTGGATTCAAACTAAAGTCTGGAACGAAGTGTATTATTTTATTACTATTAAAAATATTTAAATAGAAAATATTTACATATAATACCAGAAAAAAGGTAGACAGAAATATTGCAAATCATATTCTAGGTCGATTTCTTGGATTTCAACAGTGTTTGCAACAAGCAGGACAAGTTATATAAGAAATATCGACGTAGTTTTTAAGTTAAGATTCAAAGGCAAAAGAAAATTCTACGAACGGAAAATATTTTTAATAACTTTACCATAGTGTAAGGGATGCATCAAAGAAGAAACATTAATTCCGTATTTATAAAAAGAAACTTGCCTATGAGTTCGATTGGAGCTGCAGGGTTCATTTGTAGAGCATACGCAATACCGGCTACACCTGTTTCTTTAAATCTGTTATTAGCTATGCGAATTCTCTTCACATGCTTATGAACAAATATAAAACCACCGAGAGCTTTCATACCGTAATCACCAATCTTACAATGATTAAAGTCTAACTCTTCGATAGTCTCCTTATTGACAATGTTCTGCAGAATAAACTTAACCTTTAAACAGTCCAAGGTGCTGCGATTGATTCGAATTGTTTTTATATGATTCAAGTGTTCAAGACCTCTGCACAAGGACTCGCAGTCTTTTATAGAAAATTCAAAGTATCTTGGCATATAACCATCACCGAGATTATTAAGTCCAAATACCAGAGATATTTCTTGCAAGTTGTACAATTTTTTCAAAACCGGCTCCAATGGTATGTGATCATACAGTTTAGGTACGCTAAATTGACAAGTGTCTTCGACTATAGTTGCGTCTCGTAATGGTGGTTTTGGTTGACGAACCATTTGTAGCTGAGTCAATCCTAATTGGTAAATATAAGGACTAACCTGCAAAGAAACTGGTGTTGGTAAAACAATCTTATAACGAAAATCATCTCATTCCATCAATAATTTAAATGACGACAATTTATCTAAGAAGGATCAATTTTGCCAGTATTTACTAAAAATCATTAAATATATAGAGCCTGAGCCTGAAGAGTGTTAAAATAGCGTGATATTAGGATAAAATGTCTACTATTGATATTTAATGAGTAAAAATCAAAAATTACCAAAGAAGCCAACTCCACAGCTTCGTCTTCAAGAAAAATATCGGGTTTGGCATTTTCTAAGTAATCTTGCAAACATGTTGAAAGATATTTCCTTTTCCAAAAAGACACACCCAGCTCCAGCCTAGTTGGGAACTTGATGTTGAATGAACGCTTCCAATACTGCTCATCCTAAGTAAATCAGACTTAAAATTAGAAGATATTAATAAACTTAAAATAGCTCCAATTTCTATTTATTAGTCTACCGTATGTTTTATTATAAGGTGAATTATCACCGTCAAAAACGAATGTGGCCATATATGTTCAAAGATTCGGTGCCAGCACCATCGCACACTTCGTAACATTTTCCGCGCATTTCTTTATCCTAGATGTTTCTTTATCTCAAAGCTACTCAGGCTTATTTTTAAAAGTTACCTTTTCTGATATTTTGGTGACGTTAATAGATAGTTGAATTGGCAAGCGTATTTGACACTGTCTTTATAGTATTATTTTTATGATTTTACATTGTAGTATATGCTTTATGTTGTATCAGTATGCTTTTACAGTGGTAGAGTCCGCAGCTGCTTCTGCAGCTTCACGAATGGCCCGCTCGACCAGTAAAATACCACGGCCGCACAGAAGACAGACGTGAAGTAGATGTATTTCTGCGTTTCGACAGATGAATGCGGTGCCGGAGGCCAATCCCCAAAGCATGATCGTGGGATTAAAAGAATATTTACCCCAGGGGGTACCATTACGTTTACGTCTGGATGCCCGCTTGGGGTCTAGGGGCAGGCGCGCGGACTGCCCTGCGTATTCTGGGGAGGGCAAAATTCCGCTTACTGCTGTAGGTCGGGGTAAACAAAGCAAACGTCTCCCGGCTTCTCCTGTCACGCTTGCCGTGGACTTTTGCAACATCAGGGGTCTCCATTCCAACCTGGAAGCCGTCCACTGCCACCTTGAGACAGCCAAGTCGGTCTTGCTTTTCCTCACAGAGACGCAGATATCTTCTCCGATAGACACCTCGTGCCTATCCTACCCCGGGTACAATTTGGAGCATTCCTTTAGGACCCGAGCCGGGGTTTGCGTGTACGTAAGAGAGGATATCTGATCTGGTCGCCTCAGCAGTCTTGAAGGTACCTGTCTGTCTTGTGGCTGCGCGTGGATTGCGATGACCATCCGCGAGTCTACGCTTGCCTCTATAGGTCCCATAGCGGTAATGCCGAAATAGACCGACTCGTGGAGCAAGTCCAAATGGCTACAGATTCCGTTCTGGAGCAGATCCCATCCGCTGAAGTCGTGGTACTTGGCGACTTTAATGCCCACCATGCCGAATGGCTTGGTTCACGTACTACCGATCACGCGGGGAGATCTGTCCACGATTTTTTCATATAATCTCATCTAATAACACAACTGGTTACCTCGCCTACGCGAATCCCAGATATGGAGGATCATACACTTTCCCTGCTGGGCCTTCTGCTAACCTCTTATCCGGATAGCGATAAGGTTTCTGTCGAGCCCCCTTGGGCTCGTCGGACCACTGCCTGATCCGGACTACTGTGCCCATCTCGATTCGCCCGTGGTTCAAACCGGATGGCCATCGCTGGGTGTGGTACTATAGATCAGCAGACTGGAATGAGATGTGGTCTTTTTATGCATCCTACCCTTCCTTTGGTCCTTTGGTCGATCCTGCAAATTAGCTTCGCACTACAAGCAGGACTATTATCGAGCCTGGGCTGACGCGTCAGCGGCTAGAGATTTAAATACCAGCGTCCTCAAAAAGAAGTATAACTCCGTCTTCAGGTCTTTCAAAAGAGTTATTGCCAAGGCAAAGTCTGATCACGTGGACCGCAGTGAGGAGAGGCTGGTACGCCTTCCTTCTGGGACTCGTGCGTTTTGGTCTCTCTTTGGATGACAAAAGTAACTTGCCGCCGAAAATCCCGTACGGTGTAACCTTTATGTCAAACATTCAATGTCACCAAAGATCAGTGCGCAAATTGCTGCAATCTCTAGATGTCTACAAGTCGAGTGTGCCTGACGGAATTCCTCCCATCGTGCTTAGGACATGTGCTCCTGAGTTGGCTCCAGTCCTAACGCGTCTCTTCCGGTTCTCCTACTCCTTAGGCGTTGTGCCGAAATCATGGAAGATTGCCATAGTTCACCCGATTCCAAAGAAAGGCGATAGCTCTGATCCGTCCAACTATAGGCCTATGGCAATTATCCCTTTGTTCTCCAAAGTCATGGAGAATACCATAAACAGACAGGTCATGAGGTACCTAGAGGAGTACCTGCTGCTTAGCGATCGTCAGTACGGCTTCCGTCAGCGTCGCTCAGCTGGTGATTTTCTAGCGTACCTCACTCATCGGTGGGCTGAGGCAATCGAGGGCAAGGGGGAGGCATTGGCGGTCAGTTTGGATGTAGCCGAGGCCTTTGATCTGCTAAGGCACAAAGCGTTTCTTTCGAAGCTGGCTTCCTACGGGTCGAGAAATTGTGCGACTGGTTTACCAGCTTTCTGAAGGATCGTAGCATCAAGGTCGTTGTCGATGGTGTACGCTCAAATCTGAAACCTATAAACGCTGGTGTACCGCAGGGCTGTATACTGTCGCCCACCCTGTTTCTTCTGCATATCAATGACATGCTGCAAAACAGCAGTATCTATTGCTATGCAAACGATCAGTCAGGTCACCGCCTTCAGCTGTATAAGGTGCAAGTGCGGCCTCACATGGAATACTGGTCGCCTCTCTGGGCTAGAGTCCCGCAATACCAGCTTCTTCCATTTGACCGCATACAACGGAGAGCGACTTGAATCGTCAACGACCGAGCTCTTACTGATCGGCATGACCCTTTGGCCTTGCGAAGGGACATCAGTTCCCATTGCATATTTTACCGTATTTACCATGGGGAGTGTACCGAAGAATTATTTGGTATAATTTCTGCCGCGGAGTTTCGTCATCGCACGCCTCGACAGAGCGCCAAATACCACCCACATCACCTTGATGGTTTCACAACTGTACGATGCTCGCGAAACTTCTTGCCTCGCACAACCGCGTTGTGGAATGATCTGTCTTCAGCGGTATTTCCAAACCAATTCGACTTGGGGTCCTTCAAGAAGAGAGCGTATCATTTCCTTAAAGGCCGGCAACGCATTCGCGGTTCCTCTGGTGTTGCGAATATCCATGGGTGGCGGTGATCGCTTGTTATTGGGTGACCCATTGCTCGTTTGCCCCTTGTCGTATAAAAAAAATCATTTTAGCACTCAACTCGTGCGTACCTTACATGCAAATACCTACCTCTATTAAAGGCACACTATATTTGAGGGGTATATCAGCTGGGAATAAATCCATTAATATATCTCGATCTTTCCTGAGTACTTTATTGAGTGGATTGATTCGATGGAAAATTTTCGACACAGAAAGTGCCGCTATGAAAGAGAGGGGTGCAGGCGTGATATTATCATCCCATTCGAAATATTCCGCTATTATTTTGCGTTGCACTTCACCGTTGGACTGTTGCATAAATTCAGCAGTGCGATACGCATTTCTTGAGTTTGTTGATACAACGTAAGGAATCTTCATAGTGTCGATATAAAATATATATGTTTAAGAAGAAAATATGCTATATTAAAATTTATAAACATGTGTGTATCAGTTTTTGTTGTCAAACGTGGTCAAATATGACTTTTTCCGTCATTAATGCATTTGTTGAAATATTTAGTGGTCTGAAAATTTTGTAAATTTATTAAAAAAGGTTGTATATATATATATATATATAT
>DWLR01004637.1:0-11845 GCA_018246295.1 Papilio alexanor hazarajatica | reverse complement strand
CCGAGGTTCCCGAGGGAGCCCTCGAGCTAAGTTACTGCAAAGAGGTTTAGGCTAAGCGCCCTCAGCGCTCGGCCACCGAAACCCAGTGAAACTGTAGATGCCTCCTCCAGGCAAACAGTGACAAAAGAGTCACAAAAAAATCTGTCTGTCTGTCTGTCTGTTACGCTTTTACGCCTAAATCTGTAAACCGATTTTGAGGAAATTTGGTAAAACAATAGCCTTGACCTTAGGAAAGGAAATATGCTACATTATATTGCGAAAAAAATTGTTGAAGGGGTAAAAAGGTTCTAAAATCTACTTAACCGATCATCAATAAACTTTGTACACATACTCTTTAAGGTATTGGGAAAGATATAGGATAGTATTTATTACAAAAAAAATACGGAGGGTAAAAAAAATCATTATATTATAAATGCCACATCAGCTGAACAGATCTGGACGTAATTTGACACAGAGATGGATTATAGTCTAGAACATGACTTGGCTTTTATCCTGGAAAAATGAACGATTTCCGCTGAAAGTCTTTCACGCAGATATATGTATATGTTTACATACAGACACATCAATGTTGAATTCCACGCGGACGAAGTCGCGTGCAACAGCTAGTAATTATACAAAATCACACACGTGATCCACAATTCTTCTGAAAACCATCCGAGATTACGGATTACCATTATGTACGATCACTATAAACATCTATATATATATATATAGATGTTTGGGGTGAACCTTGACAAATATTTATAGACGAAAAAAAATTAGCGTTTTGATACAGCTATATTTTTTTTTAATTAAGAACTGTCGACCCGTTGTAAACAAAACGTTGTAATCTTTGAACAAAGTGTTCAATTTTGTCGAAACAAAAATGGGAATAATTGTAAATAACAGGCAGTGCAAAAAATACAATGAACTGAAAAAAGTAGTAAATTAAACGCAAACGTGAACATTGGTTCAAGTATTCTATCAATTTTGTTTGAATTTTGAAAAGCGTTTTGTGACATTATGTCAAGGCAACCTTATTTTTTCCATAATACACATTGCATCGTATCACACTGGTCAATATTAATTTAGACTAATTTCTAATTTGTTGTGGCTGACTTCTCATGTTACTCTTGACTCTGAGTCAGAGCGTGTAGCCGCGGCGACATCTGCTTATATATTTAGCCGCTAATATATATTCTATAATGATACATGTACAAGACTTGGCATGACATATAAAGGGTGTTTTTATAGAGGTGTAGAACTTTAAGTTGGCAACACTTTTTAACTGGCAGCGATTTTTTCAGTTTTTAAGTGATTTATGTTTAGCTTGGTTTGGCATTTCAACATGAATAGACAGACGCCTCAACAACGCTTCCAAATTGTGCAAATTTATTTTGAAAATCATGGTTCTGTTCGAAATACGTATCGCGCACTACGTCCATTTTACGGTCAACATAATCGTCCATCAAAGCAATTAATTCAATTAATTATGGAACGTATTCGCACGACGTTTAATATAAATGATAATACGCATCCACAGAGACGTCGTACAGTGCATACAGAAGAAGCCATTGCTGCTGTAGAGCGTAGCGTAGAGGAAGACCCCAATCAGTCTATCCGCCATCTTGCACAGGAATTGGATATGTGTCTATCCACTTTATGGAAGATTTTGCGGAAAGATCTTGGTTTGCGTGCTTAAAAAAATCCAACTCGAAGAAGCCAAGAATTAAAGCCACACGATCACCTAGCAAGGCGTAGATTCGGTGAATGGGCCCAAAACAAGATTGCCGTTGATCCCGATTTTCATAGGCGAATTTTGTTTAGCGATGAAGCTCACTTTTGTTTGAACGGATACGTCAATAAACAAAACTGCCGTATTTGGAGTGATGATAATCCTCAAGTGTATGTTGAGACACCGTCATATCCAGAAAAACTGACTGTTTGGTGTGCTTTATGGGCTGGTGGAATCATTGGTCCGTACTTCTTTAAAAACGATGCCGGTCAGAACGTTACAGTCAATGGTGGCCGCTGTAGAGCCAGGATTACTGACTTTTCCCTTCAGTTGAACAAGCATGATGTGCAGGAGATGTGGTTTCAACAAGACGGTGCAACATGTCACACAGCTCGTGCCACAATTGATTTATTGAGGGAAGCGTTTAGAAACCGCATAGTTTCACGTTTCGGAACTGTGAATTGTCCTCCAAGATTGTGCGATTTAACGGCGCTAGACTATTTTTTGTTTGGATATATGAAGTCGCTAGTCTATACAGATAAGCCCGAAACGATTGACCACTTGGAGGACACCATTCGCCGCGTTATTGCCGATATACGGCCACAAATGTTGGAAAAAGTCATCGAAAATTAGACCTCCAGATTAGACTACGTCAGAGCCAGCCGCGGCAGTCATATGCCAGAAGCCGTATTTAAATTATAATGCCAGAAGATTATCTTTCGAATACAGTAAATTTCATTTCAATTAAAAAAATCATATTTGTTTTATTCCATTTCAAAGTTCTATACCTCTATAAAACACCCTATATGTACATGACTGACCGATTGGCGCAGTAGTAAGACACTTGCCTTTCACGCCGTAGGTCGTGGGTTCGATTCCAACCCAAGACAATCATTTGCGTGCATGAACATGTCCGTTTGTCTTGTGTCTGGATGTAATTATCTATATATGTATGTATATATTTACAAAAGAAAAGTATTAATATATTTAGTGTATCAGTTATCTGGTTTCCATAGTACAAATTCTGCTTAGTTTGGGATCAGATGGCCATTTATGAATAAATGTCCTAGAATATCATGTACAATATGGAAGCATGAGTGAGATCGGTATGTAATAAATGCAATGTTTATAAGTAATACAAGGGTCATCCGAATCAGAAAACTATTAAAATAACTCAATTGAATTATTTAGTTCTTTGACTGAGGCTGTTTTGTGTCCGATATTTAAGATTATGAATAGCCGAGAGATTGTAATGCCTGTCGTCCGAATTGGCTGTGCTCTTATAAGGAAACCGTCCACAATAGATGTGAAACACGAAACTGCTCTATGACTAAGTTTTCTCTCCCAGTAAAACAAGGCATTCGGGTGCCGTAGTATTGAACTGTCTGGATACACTGCTTTAAACCCTAAATGTTCGAAACGAATATATATATATATATATAATACAATTATATTTTAATAAATAAGACACAACCAATGAGTTCTATAACAATCACTACAGACTGCATCTCGTTTGATCAAACCCGTTATATATTTAATGTATATATAACATATTTATAGTATTTTTTGTACATTTTATTTTACTATACGTTTTCTTATTAATGATATTAATGCACTGAATGAAAAATAACGAAATACTTTTTGAATGAAATGTTTGATAAATGAAAAAGTTTTTTTTAAGCTGTCCTATAAATAAGTTACAATGTTGAGGTGTCAGTAGTGTATTGCTCGCGAAAGGCGCTTCTCACACGTGTGCACGTTATTCTCGCAATGAAACAATACATTCAACGGTGAGAATAGTTTGTGCAACGGCAAAAAAATTGTCACAAGGCCTTTCTGAAATCACTAAAACTAATGTCCGGGATATCTTCGAGTATATTACCGGGATTATTTCTTTGGGAAATTGGAGGCGTCGAGAGACTACTCTTTTCTCTTCGCTTTACTTACTCTTACTTATGTTTACTCTTTTCTTTTCTGTTCGAAAGGTATTTATTTAGTATAAATACATTACGAACACTACAATTGAGTTTACACACACAGGGAATACAGAGTTACAGTCATTTATTAAGACGCTGGTATTTTCATTGATCTCAGCATTTAACTAAACAACGCAAAATTTGAAACAAATTCAACCACAAATTTTGTGGTTGAATTTGTATGTGAGTTTTACTTATTCGATAAGTAGGCAAAAAAGCAGTAACTCGTCTGACTTACTTGATTACATAAGACAATTTCAAGGAGCAGTAAATCTGGAGACTCATTGTCAACACCTAGTAAATATCAAGAACATCAGACATCCCAATGTAGACTAAGAGTGTCAGAGTTTGAAATTCTAGAATATCTAGACCACTAGTTTGTAAACATTGAATAGGCAAAATAAATAAACAATTCTTTTGTACCTTTGCAGACATGCATGTACCTTTTTCGCGCAGTGCATAACATTCTCGAATCAATGCTGCAACAGATTGTATGAACGTCAGTAAAACATCCTTAAGTCAGAGACTACTATTGCACTGACGAAAACCTTAGTTTTACATAAAAGCTCTGGCCGTAGATACTCATGCTTACATTAATCCTGGCGTTGTAATTATTCAGTAACGAAAGTTAGTAAGTTAGTGGGAGCTTTGGATTTTAATATTATGATGCAAATCTTGTCTATTGAGAAAATATTTTTTTAAGACTAAGAAAGAAAATTAATTATGTGTAAGTAATCTCATGACAAAATTCGGTACTTATATTTCATGTTCGTACCTGATCCCAAAGTTTAATATATATATATATATATATTCTTTTTTTTAATTTTTCTTGAAATAGCTTTAACTAGTTCGAGCAATTTCTTGAACGTCTAATAGTGCATTTAGTTAAGAGCAATGTAATAGTAAATTTTCTTTGCGAAAAAATAAAGACATTAGTAGCTTTGCCCCATCAAAATTCCATTCCTTCTAAACCACTTTCATTACATCCAGTTTGACATTTCTAGTCGCCCAATTTTAAGTCTGAAATAAATATTAATGGAATAGATTTTACGTCTATCCCACACATAATCTGGATATGCTTACTAAGCCTTATTTAAATGAACTAAAATACTGAACTCCTCCTTCCAGTGAAATAAAAATTATTTCTGAACCGGAATTTATAAGTGCTCGTCCACAGATGTATCCTAATTTAGTTGTTTATTAACAAACAAAAATTTACTTCTAATATGGAAATACAAATAAAAACGGTTACGGAATTACAAATGGTCCTCGCACTAGACTTTGCCTGTATCGCGAGGTACCACTTAAAAATTACTCAAAATTTATAAATTTAAAAACTAAAGTTAAAATAACAATTAATCTTAATATATCTTTAAAACTAGAAAATTAAATGAATTAAGTCACCTTTTCAAGAAGCTTCTCTGACTCCTCGTAATTTAAAGAAAGAATGAAATTAAAAATGAGGTTTTTTTGCTTCGTTCACTGTACAGTTTTTGAGATAACAGAATCCAAAAATGGCGTTGTAAGTTGAAGCCTTTGAAAACGTTGACTGAAAGTCGAAAATATTCTCGGAATCGGTAATTTAAAAATTCGTTAACCATGTAAAGTGTTATAGTTAAACTTGAAATTAGGAGACTTAAGGGTTACTAAAGCAATTTTAAATAGAAATAATTTCGGAACAGATAAAAGCAATTTTCTTTTTTCTTTAGCTTCAACAAACAGGAATTCTATTGGAAATCGAAATGTTTTTTTCAACATCACTTTCAATACGGACCTTTGCGCTCTTTCGATTCCCATCATAATAGTCTTCGCCGCGCTGCCCCACACTGTGATACAGTAGCTGATCACTGACTGACTCACCGCAGCGTAAATCATTCTTAACAGAGAGCATAGTTGCGGAGTTTCTTGAATATATAAACAGTGTTCCTAACTTTTGTAGAGATCTTGTTAATGTGACGATTGAAATGTAATTTCTCATCAACAAACAGACCTAGGTACTTAATTACGTCCATAGTCAAACTAAAAACCAGAACCAATCTGATACTCTTCATGCCTTTTTCTGTTGTGTCGACTGTAATTTCCCAGTTTGGTCATTAAAAAGAACAACTGTTTCATCAGCATAACAAATAATTTCAGCGTTTTGAATTTGTAGTTTCATGATATCATTCAGACTGTGAAAAGAGCGGGGCCAAGGACACTACCGTGCCGTAAATATAAAAAAAATCACAAAAATCCTGTGGTGAAAATAAAAGAAATTATTAGTCCCGGAGCATGTTTGTAAGAACCCACCGTAACGAGTTGTGTTCTCCCGAAAAGATAACTTTTAAACCACAACACCGGACGGTCGAATGTCTAGATTTTGTTGTTTTTGAAGTAGAATTGGGGTCGATAAAGTATTGAAAGCTTTGGCTAGATCTAAGTAGATGCTTATACTTCCTGTATAAAAACGAGAAAATAACGTTAACAGAAAGAGTTAACAGAAATCTTCTTCTTCATCTAGTGGATCGGTTGTGCCTAAATCCGAATCGTCTGTCAGATAAAAAAACCGAAATGCTTCAGGTAATTCACAAGTCGAGCATTGATAATATTTTCTAGTATTTTAGAGAAAGCACTGAGTAAGGATGTTGGTCTGTAATTTCCGGGAGTGTCTTTAGGTCCAACTTTGTAGACGGGAGTGACAGATGCTGCCTGGCAGACCTCTGGAAAGCAGCCAGAACTCAAAGTAAGATTGTAAATATGGGTAATGGGTTCTATGATAAAGTTTTTAACTATCAAGTTTTAGCTGCATGATAATGGTTTCAATTTCTTGAAAGTCCGTCGGCTGCATAAAAAAGGATCTATATGTTCCATGGCATCATGTGATTTTCTTGCCAAATTTACTTCTGTTTTTTCAGTTTGTGAAAGTTTAAGACCAGCTTATTTTTGATCAACAGATAAAAAGAAATTATTACAGATATTTAAAGATTCTTAATTAATAATATTAATTAATTTTTTTACGGTTTTTTAATAAAAACGAAACCGACTTCAAATTTGTGTATAACTCATCCCTTTTCTTTGAAATAAAAAAAGATTCATTTACAATATTCGTTGCCATGGTAATGTTGACAATAACATCTTTTGACACGTGTTACCTTTTATTAATTATAAATAAATTAATATATTTGCAATTAAACATCCAAAAAAAATCAGCTAGGGAAATAAGACATACACGCGTGTGAAGCCGTGATCAACGCCTAGTTTTATTTAAAAGTCGTTTATAGCCATCCTACCTCTCATTACAAATTCGTTAAATCTAAACAGGGCTTAAGTTTAATATGTGAATTTTCGGTCTCTTCGCAACCCAAGTTTCAATGACATTCAAAATTAAATGGGACCCGCTTGCGAATGTCCCTTTTCTAAAAAAAATTGAAATTGTTTCATAAATGACAAAGTTGGGCGGTAACAAACATAAAAAACATACAACCGAATTAATAGCTTCCTGATTTTTTAAAATCCCTTAAAAGGGCAGCTGTTAACTAACTCTTTTAGAAATGTTGACACCACAAAAGTTAAGTGGAAGCCTCTTATTAACTAATAACAATAACAAACAGTAAGGAATATTGATAATAAATATAAAATTAATACAGGAATGCTGTTTTGTTACAATAATGTATTAATTTATGGGGTGTAAGGTTTACTATTGGGATAATTTCTACGACTAAGACGATGTTTTCTATTCTTTTGAGATTAATTTTACATTGTACTTTAGCGTTTATTAATATCGAGATAATGGGTGGCGCTTTCCGTTAAGTACCGTATATATACGTCATATGAAATCGTAATGGGAATTTTATTTGACATGGTATAGACAGGTATCATTCAGATCTTTTACATACAACATATGTGATGTTGTATGTAACCAATAAAACAGAGTCATCGCGTCAGAATAACTCCAAAACGATAGTTACAAATGAAGCTATTTATTAAGCAACTTAAGAAAAGGAGAAGGTTCATAATTCGTGTTTTTTTATTTTTGTTACCTTAGAACTGCGCCATTTATAAACCAATTTCAAACTTTTCATTCAGATATTCACGAGTGAGTCACATTTAAGTTTGATTGGCTTTAAACCATGGATTCCAAACATTATCGGTATATGGTTGGAATCCATGGTTTAAAGCCATTCAAAATTGACAAATTGGTAGACTTAAGACAATCCCTGTTTTAGTTTTAAGGATTTGTAATGAGGTGTGTACCGCGGCTATGAATGACAAATAAAACTAATTGTTGCCCGCGGCTTTACACGCGTCCATTTCTTATTTTCTCAGCTATTATTTTTTTTGTAATTGGATTCCGTAGTCTTTCGGGTATATTAAATTCGGTAATAGATGACGTGTGACAAAAAGTTGTTATTGTCAACATTACCATGGCAACCTATATTGTAAATGATTTTTTTTGGATTTCTTATCCCTAATAACGGAAATAACTATACAATTTTGAAGTCTGTTTTATTTATGTTAAAAATCGTTAAAAGATTGTAACGTCTGAAGTAAATTTAAAAAGTGCTTTCTTGTATCGACACAGCCACAAATCGCCACTGACCGTCAAATATGACTGTATTCCTCACACCACCAAAAAAGGCTCAGTATCTAGTCCATGTAAATGATAGTATATACTCAGTGGTCATTTAAACATAGCTTGTGCTTGAAGGTAAGACTTCGTTACGTTACTGCTTCTAGATTACTAGAACCGAACTAATCCTAGCACTTAGTCAGTGAAGTGTGTAGATCAATTGGATTACAGCCTTTATGTTGTAAGTACTAAAGGATTATTAAAGAAATAGATAACAGAAAATGCAAAAAAGACTGCACTTCCGATCATCTCATTCGACGGGTAAAACGCTGAAGTAAACTTGATACTGCTTATTATATAGATATATACTAATAAAACACAATGTTTGTATAACTAACAACAGTACAGACAGCATTTCTGTATTTGATTTACATTTTAAAATTACTATGAATACATTCATACCGCATAGTAAGCATCTTAACATCATTTAATTATGACATCTAATATTTTTCAATAAACGGTTTCATTAAAATATTCTTTGTTTATTTTATACATACAAATGTATGGAGTGCAACGTTAACTTCATGAATCAGTCGTTTCTTCCGCATTTTATTAAATGATACAAAGAAATTAGTCTCCAGTCTTCTAGGAAGGTATATTTACACTCACGAACATAGTCACAGCTTGCATCTAGCTTGGCTTGACAATTTAAGTATTGTCGAAATACGAGAGATTTTTGATACAAATTTTATTTACATATTTATTTCGGATTTTTACCTATTTGAAACACAAAAATACAAATATTTTATGTTTAAATTTATATTTAAGGCTCAACGTTCTTAACAATCTACTATACAATAACATTAGTATTTTAGTTCCATCAATTTGGAAAGGTTCTTTTAGATTATCCTATACGTAAAGGACGTATTAATTAGAAAATTGTTCTAAGCCGATACTAGGGTTAAAAATGTACGGACACATAAAATCGACCTACATTTTAAGGTAACGAAGACAAGTCATATGTTAACGAATTTTTGCATGCTAAATCACACGTTTAACAAAAAGGTCTTCGAGTATTGCTGAGTGTTTTCAGTTGCTACAACGATGTAGCGATATGATGGGCGTTTATTGCTCAATATGCGTATAAATGTTTATTGATGTGATTACTTCACTGATCCCTCTGGAAGATGCAGGTGATTCACAGAGGATGAGTGCAAAGGGTGCCAGCAGAAGTGTAAGCGCAGCGGCCGAGAGGGGCGGGCGGGGCGCAGATTGAGGCCACTATTTAACCGCACGTTGGCCGCGCAACGACCTGTTGTGATCCCGTCATGGCGCGCTACGCCCGTGTCGCTACTTTGGCCGCGTGTCTCATATTCGCCTGCGGTGAGTTCTAAACTTTTTACTTACGCCTTCAAACCTCAAATATTCCGCGACATCATAGGCGATGCGATGTCACATCGGCGCATCTCCTAATTAAAAGTGGTTGCGTCGACGGCTGTCGCTTCACGAAAGTGAATAGTGAAGTTACATCAAACGTGTCGTCCCGAGGTTCGTGTCGTAGCTAAAGTTAAGTAATTAATTCCACTGAACGTGATTTCCTTGCATCAAATGACTTAAGAATGTAATCAATGCGACGCGAGCCTTTCAAGGCCATTCGCAATTATACTTCACTGACAACTATCGAGTCTCACTTCTGAATGCCGGTCTAGTGAAATCGAATTTTAATACGCATTGATTTTGTATCACAATGTAGGACATTTTTCGAAGTTACGAAAACATGTGTATGTCAGAGCCAATGGAAGTGTTGCCTAACCGTTCACACATAAATGTCATGACAAGATTCTTACTAAAATCTTCGAGCTTTTGCTTACGTTTACTAATTTTGAGTTCTCAACGTAGAAATAATGCATCGTATATAATTAATAAAAGCACTAAGTTTGTGGAGTACAAACGTGTAGTAGTCGTCGCGGCTGCTCACTGCGCCAGCTGAGAACTTTCACATTCGCTGAGTGTTGCGCCGCCGTCGCGAGCCGTCGGTGACGTCACGCAGTCAGTCAGGCAGTCGTGGCCCTCGCCGGCGGCGGAGCGGCACAGCCGCTGCACCCACGAGCTTGCTATTAACTCTCATAAAAAGTAATGATTACATATGCATGCAATATTAATATGTTACGTATACGTTACATTGACTTATTGTAGCCGAAATATAACTTGCAAGATTAAAAAAATACATTAGGTTATGCAAGTGTCACTAATAGGATAACCAATATTGGATAAAAGTAACCAGACACTTTATAAAGTCTTATAATAAGATAACAAAAATAATATCTCTTATAAATCTTAAATCTTAAAACCTAAGAGAAGCAAGATATCACCATCGTTGCAGTTATCGATTGGTGAACTAAACAAAAAATAATGTAAACAATACATTACGCAAACACCAAGCTTTCAATATAATGAACTACGATTCAATTTTATCTGTGTGAGCCTTAACTGGAACACTTCATTTAATTAAAGTAGTTATTATAGTAGTAGTGTTAGCAAAGTAGTTAATTAAATTTGATTTATTCAAAAGAAGATTGGTTACAATTATTTACTAAAAAAAATTTAAATATATCTATAGCTTTCATTCTATTCAGAGCTTTAAAAAAAGTTTTATAAAAGTTTTATTGATAAAAACTTGATCGATTTTAATAAAAAAATGTTTTTCATTTTTAAATGACTACTGAAAATATTAATCTAGATAGATAACAAAATTAACGAATAAACATTATTTACGGCAGCTTAGTGATTTACTATTTTGAAATTGTAAAATGAACTTGAAATTAAATTTTGTACTTGAGAGACTCAGCATTTCTTAATGTTATTACACAAATCAAAATGTTAATACTCTTAATGTATAACTTATTAAATAAATTATAGTAGACAATAAATATGGTATTAAATATCATTACAATTATTATATAAACAGGAATTAACTAAGTAAATTTCTTGATTGTAAAACAATTGTATTTACTTGTCGTGTTTCATAATAAACGTGGTTTTTTGAATTCGATATTTCATATCGCTATCATTTATAACTCTGTATTTATGTGTAACTCTGAACTCGCTTCTTAATGAAAATTATTTTTTTGTTTATAAATTGATTACATATGTTCCAGCTAGTTACAATACAAAATTTACTCAAGATTCCGTCGTATTTCATAAATTTTCCTAATATTACCTAAATGGTAAAGGTTTAATGAATGATTATTATTTCCACTCTGTTAAATACCTTTTGCAATACATTCTGAAAGTTTTAATAACACAGTAATTAAATTATAATTAATAGACGAAACCAATTTATTTTAGATAAAAAAATAGGAAACTAAAAATATATTAATAATAATTTAACTATTGCTAATACAAGAGCTTGAAGGACTGGTTATTTGAGTTTCGTACATACATCTATAACCTTTGAGTGAATACCAAATAATCTTTTCTTCCATTCCCATTTGTGCATTTCCATAAGTAACTTTTATTTTTGCAGGTGTTATTTACAATTTACAGTTCTATTATTATGAATAATGTTTAAATTATAAAACGTTAAAAGCTTACTTCCAAAAGCTT
>DWLR01004636.1:0-11845 GCA_018246295.1 Papilio alexanor hazarajatica | reverse complement strand
CTGCTGATCAAATGCACCACCAATTTTGTTTTCCGCACATAACTTATGTAGTATATCATTATCAAATAACAAAGATTCATTATCATCATTAAACAAAATTACATTAGTAAGAAACCGAGAGACACCGAATTGGTCACGACTTAGACGGCCTAGGCGCCATTATCGCCTAGGTCCCGACGTCGTGGAGCTGATTGGAATCAAGCAATACTTAGAGCTAAATCATAGGTATTGCGGATTTCCTGTAACAATAACAGCTATTGTATTGAGTCATTACAATAATATTGTAGTAAATTATTGATTTATACAGACATACAATCCATGTACAAAACAGGCAACATTAGTTGTATATACAATCATAATATGCTACTTATAATTTATATGTTATTGTTAGATTGTGAAATTGTTTAGTTTATAATCTCACTAGCCATCTTATAAACTGAGCATATATTGTGGACTTGTTTAGTTCACAATTTGTGACGAAAAACGAATCAATATCAATTTAACGCGTCTTTTAACAATTTTTTTGATACTTTCTAAACTTTCGAAGTTACATCGTCAAACTATGATCTCATTTAAAAATTAAACGACTTTGTCTAATTGCCAATAATTCATTCAATTTATAACATGACTGGTGAGGTTATAACATGACGATGTTTACAGTTTGATGGTGATATGTAGATAAATTACTTACCATCTTCGACTAAAACGGTTAACACTCGAGGAAGATATGGGTAACAGTAATTTAGGATGCATAGCAAAGCCCATAACAACATTACTATAATTATGGAAGATATTAGGTAATAATCATGAATGACCTCTACCCGCTCAATTCAACTATCTGCATAAATGACATGTTTCATTTAACATTATTATTCTAATGACGTTTCCAGTCGCCACATACAATTAATCAATGTTTGTATAGGCGTAAATAAAATATCCAAAATAAAAAAATTCTAACACATGTGTATTTAATATGAAGATCTAACAAAGAAAAAAATCTAAATAAATAAAATTAGAAAAGAGCAACGCTTTAATTGGAAGAGTTTTTTACCCAAAATGGGGTACATACAATTTTTAAAAATATGTACTATAATCTCGTAAAAATGTTTATAAATTTGTGTATGAAATTTAATAAAGCATAGTCAACAAATAAATAAACTAATGTATAAGTACGGAAAATTGTCTCGCTTTTCTCAACCGCAGATATTCTATGCAAAAGGCGATATCCAATAGAAATTCCAAAAACCCATATCCAAAAGGGGTTTTACGAAATACGTCTTTTAAACGTGTTTTTAGTATTTCGGTTTAATTAAAAATATTAAAATTACCGTCTCCACAGTATGTGAATGTATGACATCCATGGCGCGCACAGAGTACACTTCTGGCAGCAACATTGGGACACGCGATCGTAATTTACTGTACTCGTTTAATCACTATGCTATTGAACATAACCGACAATTGCACTTGCTTATTGGGTCATACAAACATCATATAGTAACTGCAATTTTACCCACCCACCAAAAAGTTCAGTTTTTAGTGAATTATACTGTGTTGAAAAATACGCGCGTACGGCAAAGGATTTGAACAAGTTGCCAGCGTCAATGTTTCCGTCCAATTATGAAGTGGGTACCTTCAAGAGAAGAGTGAATAGGCTGTTGCTAAACAATTGTATACCATCTTTCTACCACATCATCATTTAACATCGGGTGGGATTGTGGTCGAATGCTAGTGTATTCTTTATAAAAGAAAACGCAAACTGCAGACTCATTAGGAAAAAATAAATGTATTCGCCATATTTTGTGTTGTAGTATTGCTGACATAAAATATAAATAATAAAAAAAAACTTGTAATATATACCCAAACTCAGTAGTTCCGTCTGTTTTGGTGAAGATCATACTCGTATGAAAATCTGTAATTCGTTTTATAATCTTTGAGCTCCAATCTTTTTATATGCTGTGAACCCTGAATTGATAAAAAAAAACATTATGTTATGGATGTTTTCTCCCTTTTCCCTACCCAATTACTAAGGTTACCGATTTACATTTAACTTATCCTGCTTAAGCATGAACAGATATACTAAGGTCCATTTCCATCCAGACATCCGTACATTGCAATCTAAGGTAATTTATTGATTATGATCAAAGAAAAGTAAACAAGCATTTTTTCTTTAAAATCTCAACGGCTTTAACATGTAAGGAACATCACATATGTAAAACTTAAGTTCGCAACTCCCGACCTCGCGACGGCTTAATGAACAGCGAAAGCGGCTCTAAGTTGACGCTAAGTTGAGTCACACTTAACATTCAAGTAAAGGGGAGACTTGTTTAAGTGGTTTTGTTTTAATTGAAATCTCCAAAGTTCGTGATGTCTACGGAGTTGAAGTGAGTTTTAACACTCTATCGATCATATATACGCACATACTTGCACTTAAAATCTTGTTAGGTTTTTAGTTGTTTTTCAGTATATTTTTAACTTTTTTTACTTGTAACCGACTTTTAACCACTACCGATAGAACTGTCACTGTATAAATGAGTCGATCCAAATGAGGAAATATCTCTACCTCGCATATAGAGGTATTATGCATTAGGTTTTATAATTATAAATAATTTTTTAAGATTGAGGTTGAGATTACTAATAAGATTCATAATTCATTTTGATTTGTGTTTAAACATAAACGAATACAATATAATAATAAACGATATAAAGAAAAACAACACAATCTTTAAAAAAACATACAAATAAATATTTAAATGTTTTCAGGCAGTTCACGACGAGCGCCTCAACGCCCGAGTAGATTCAATGCTGAAGGAAGGCTTGATAGAAGAGCTGCTAAACTTTCACGACAGACACAACAAGCAGAGGATTAAAGACGGCAAGTGAGTAGAAAGCTTTCGTTGATGGACTTTATACGTCTACTTATGTATACGTTTATCAATCTTATGTACTGAAAATGTACTCATTAATTTGTTAAGCGTGCATCGAAATGCGTAAACGAAATCCTTAGTTTAATAAAATACAAATAAAATTATATTAAACATTAAAATTTAAGGAAAAATCCCCGACACAAAGATAACGTCTTATCTTGAAACTAATATTTATATAGTTAAGAACAATATAACTAAAAGAGCCACATCAAAATTGGTCCATTCTTTAACTTCAAATTATAATGCCCCCTCTTTTCATGTCGGAGAGTTATGAGACGACTAATGGAATATGCTCTTAAGTCTCTCTAACTTCATCAGACTTAGAATTTGTTATCAATGTGCATGAGCATTTATCGTTGCCCACTGTAGACAGGTATAGTTTTCTTAAGTCATAAAAAAAAGGCTGCCATTCTTTGCAATAATAATCTTATTGGATTGTACCATTAACAGTTTAATTTCACGGACAATTGACATCGTCGAGTACCCCTTGTTTCCTTAAATTAAGTAATATTCAGGTTTAGAAAACCAACCAATTTGCAATAACCATATTATACGGCGAGCCTACCTTTTAATATTATAAAAAGAGTGTAAAAAGGTGTCGGAGTAATTTAACTAAAAAATATCTTACTTGACGTGCGCATTAACGCCTTCATTATTAGACTTTATGTTTGTTGTATTTACCGATGCCCCAATAATAAAAAAATTGACTGACCGGTTGGCGCAATGGTAAGATTATTGCCTCTCAAGCCGCAGGTCGTGGGTTCGATTCCCACACAGGACAAACATTTGTGTCTGTTATGTCTGTCGTGTGTCTGGGTGTAATTATCTATATATGTATGTATTTACAGAAGAAAAGTATTAATACATGTCGTATATCAGTTATCTGGTTTCCATAGCACAAGCTCTACTTAGTAATATCCTAGAATATCCTAAAATATATATTTGATTGCTACATGAATAACTTTGAAAGTTAATTTGACAGTTCCAAAAAGAAATGCATACTTTGTATATATACTTTGTATACATACTTTAGTGTTAATATGCTTATAGGAAATAAAAATCACTAGCAAGTGACAACTTTAGTTCCTTGCTCTCCACTGCCACGTATATACGCAATAATACTTCCTGTATTATAGATAATTTCATAACGAATCTTACACCAAGGGAGATAGAATCCAGTGAAATATATCATGTGAATATACTAATAACAAAATTATAAGCATTCAATCCCGTAACCCACAGTGGAAAGTAGCGATTACAAATTTCCATTTGGCACAGTACTAGCATAAATCTCACGCTCTTTCTACATACAGACGTCTACGCATACATGCCGTCGGTGCCGAGAGTATACCCGTATACTCTCAATGCCGTCTTTCTTTACTGTCACCAATCCGGTTGGCATAAATTCCCCCATGAATACCAACTCTGGCAACTGCAAATCACTTTGCCAATATAACATAATTTTGTGTTGTCAATCATTATCTTTCCAAAGTTCAATTATCTTTCAATAATAAATAAATAATAGAGTTGTCATCTTGAAGATAAACACAACTATTACTTGCAAAGGCAAGATGGCGGTTTTAGGGGGGGTATGAGGAGGGGCAGCGTGCGCGCGGTCCATCTGCCGCGTTGCAATTCACTATGGTATCAAGTTACGTGTACCGCCTCTATTTTTTATGCTACAATTAATTGCTTTTGGTACTTATAACCTATTAATTAATTCAAAAGAAGATTCTTAAATACAATAGAGTTCCAACAATGGACAACGTTCGTTGTTTCGATAACCGTTTTAGAAAAAACTCTTTTCTGCAACACTTTTGCTCACTCTCACTGATTACTTGATTAAAATAACGGCAATCTTCATAGCTTGAAAATCTTTATTACAATGGGACTGACATGTTCATTTCAAACGAAGAGATTTGGGTCTTCGTTTATATTATATCAGGGGATCGGAACAAATTGCTAGCGTCAGTGTTTCTGTCCATTTAGGACGGGAGAAGAATGGGTACACATATTAATGTAATCTTTCGTCATATATACATATACGTCATTTAAATATATATAATATAAGTAATTCCATTATTTAATTTTCTTATATACTCGTTTGCTTTGTGCAAGTATCAAGATTGCTACATCGTATAGTATGTCAGCAGCACCGCGCCGCCAGCGTACGGCGATGACCGCAGTCTACGCACCAAAGCTAGCCATGGCTACAATGATATAGACGTTTTCTGGAATCGATTTATGACATCTTTATGAATTAATTTTTTACAATTACTTTATCATTGATATATTTCTTAATTGGTTATAATGGAATAAGGCGTTTCGGCGAGGCGAATACGGCGCTTCTTCTTTAAATATTGAAAGATTTATTGAAATGTTATATACTCAAAATGTATTTAATTATTTTATTATTTATGCATTTATATCATTTACATCATTATATGAAAATTAATATAAACGTACCTTTAAATATACAAGAAACGAGATTAATGACCATTTTCACCATCGAACTCTAAAGGAGTAAAGAAATTTAAGAGCTAATTTCGTTTGCACTTTTACCTAAGTTTCACCTTGTCTTAGGTAGCCCCAAAAAGATACGGGCTCGATATTCGACCTTTTAGCGTAGTTTATATGTTGCAATATTGTACGTACTGAATGCGAAATAGTAATTGTTATTTAGAATTTAGACATTTTTGTAACAGTTAAATAACTAATAAAATTGTATTTAAATCGCCACATACATTGTGAGAGACGGGATTTTTTACGCAATACGTGACAAAGACTCCTAAAAGATTAAGATTATCCAAGGAAGAACGCTATTTTGAAAGTACTGATAACAGCTGTGAATATTAATTTATATATTAACCAAATTCTATGTTTAGTCCTTTGCGCCCCCTAGCGACCAAACTTAGCAAGTTTGTATACATTTTATAAGTTTATTTAGTGTTTTGTGATTTCATTACGCTTTATTATTGAATTTTAATGTTCGTGTTTTAATTATTAATATAATTAATAGCTAAAAGTACGATATCAATAGAAAAATCTTACACGTGACTTTTAAATAGGTAGACATTAAAATATTATCAAATTTTTTTTTCTTACGAATGAAATTATAATTATTTAATTTAATATATTTCATATTAAACTAATTATTCACCTTACAATTAATATTCATCAAAGCAAACTTTTATATTTGACTAATATACCTACTTTTTTTCAACGTTTACAATTATAAAAGAAAATTATTTTTTCTAAAAACTAAAAAAGGAGGTCTTATGCGATTTTCTTTACATGCATTTATAAATTTAAAAGTGATTTCCTTAAACGACGCGACGCGACTCGACATCGTGTGGCATGATGGCCACAGACTCATAACTACTCCTTAAATTGTTCGCGTTGTGTCGCAAGCCGGATTTGTTATCCACCCAGGACGCATGTAAACGCGAATGTCTCAAAAACTACGCACATGAAAGGGAAAAAATATTTCTGAATTTGTATAGATTGGCTGAAATATGTCGATGGTTGTTGTTAAAGAATACATTACGTTAAAAACATAGCGTAATCTTGCGTAGGAGAGACAAGTCGATTAAAAAATATTTTAATATAGTTAATCAAAGTCTCTTCCATTATTTGTACTGGCAATACTAAGTCTTCCCGCAAACCGTAAGCCACTTTACTAAAGTTGCCTGCGAGTTTGTTTACACGTGTTTTTATGTCACTTTCTACACGTATTAAAAAAAACGACTCGTTTTGCGTAATTTTGCGTAAACCATTGGGGTTAATACCCGTTATGGTTCAGTGTTGTTATTTTTTAGGTGTTAATGTTTTGCTTTTAACCCCATTTGTAAAGTGATATTTTTAATAACGTACTTAGGATCTTTTTTATTAATTTCTTATTTTTCACTTTTTTGAAAAAGTCGTAATACTTAACTAAATTTTAAATTAATTTTATTTTTCTAACATAACCGGAAAAAAAGGCGAAGTGAATCAAATCTTAAATAACTTTCCGCCATACATTTTTTTAACTTCACAACCTAAGCTTGATATTAAGGGCGAGCAGGAAATAGGATTATTCTAGTTAGCTCAACTCGTCAAAGAATCTAATCAACCCTTTTATGTTATCAGCCTCCGTCTTAATACGGACTGTCTATTTAACATTTGTCTCTGTCTCTCTTAAGATTGCTTGCTATACTCATTAAAACTGATATAATTTTATAGTACAAATTTAAAAATACTATATAAATATAGATAGCGTACACATACTTTCTAGTCGAACCACTCAGGATCGAAACATTGACGATAAGAGTTTATACCATTCTATTGTGGTTAACGATATTTTTTATAGTTGTATGCTGTAGCAAAACTTGTGAAAGGCTTACTTTTTTTAAAGTATATTATGTACTATATACATACACAACAGACTAAATAGAGGTGAATTGTATTTACTGAATCGTCGCCGTCTAGTTCTAGAGATAAAAGCGCGCAAAAAATAACCAGGTTGTCGACTTCGGCGCGACTTTTTTTTTACCTCCTCAAATATCCATTCACAAATATTTAAAGGTGAGAGTTTAGTGTTGCGCGCGGCGATTGAAGTTTATTTTTGAATTTCCGCAATATTAACGTTTAGTTTTTATTATCTAGTTTTTTTTGAGTTTGGTCCTATTCGTATATGATAACTCCATAGTACCCACTTTTTGAGTTGATTGGAAATTGTGAGATAAAGTCAAGGGAAATTGTGAATAGCGTATAGTCAATGTTGGAAGGTAAGGAGAGAAAATTTTTACCGTAAATGGTGCAGCATGTTTGCAACATATACAGCGTATATGTATAAAGTCCATTCTATTGTGTTCTATAGTCTAAATGGTTTAACCGATTTAGAAGAGTGATGTGTGTTGGTTTTTGTAAATTTACTTCTGCTTATTATCTTCAACTCTCAAAATTTCTGGAGAGATAAATGGATTATCGATTGTCGAAACTAAACACAAAAATGTGTAATCCATTGGAACAAACCGGTTAAAATTCAATTGCAAATCGGCTAAATATTTTTATGTAATATGTACATAAGAATACAATGCTCTCACACCTACCTGTCGCTGATGTGGACCCGTGACTGCGCAGTGATTTGAAAGGCCAACGACCGATACAAAGATATTACGCAACACTCGAATTATTTTAAAAACATTGCACTATGGACCAGACAAATTACATTAGTTGAGTAAACACGCAAATATGACGCATGTTACCTGCACATAAGGTATATAATATCTATTTATTGTTTGAAACGCGTAGCAATGTTAGTGAACGAGGTAGCGGGTTTTTTTTTCAAACTTCAAATATCTTTTATACTAATTAGCATTTAGCGATCACAATCCATCAACATAACGTTGCTCATTGATTAGGTCGAACACGAAATATTTTTTATAGTAGGACACAAACGAGTCAACGAGAATCTTAAAGGCCAATGTAGGAACATTTACTATTATTATATCGATAGTATTCTATATAAATGGTATGCGTTGATACTATCATAGAAATCGACCCTAAAATGTATTGTACTTTTGTACATATTATATTTGTACTTGCAATCGTGATTTAGAAAAGGTGTATGGAATGAAATTAGCATTAGAGAGAACATAAAAAATATTGCATATTCCATAGATTAAAAACTTTAGGAACCGCCAATTTATACTCGCCTCAGAGGTATTGGAGAGCTAATATCAGCTCAGTTAATACCGGATAGAGATTGCCTAGCTCCATCCCCGATTGGTAAAGCCGTGAGAGCTGATATAATCAAGGTGTGATAATTGAATTTGTCTGAGGGCTCGGAGCCGCGGCTGCCGTCTCGCTCGGCGACGCACACCGCACACCGCACACCGCGGCCGCAGCTGATTGTATGACGCTTGACACCTCCTTTGTTACACCGTGGGAAGTGGCTCATCCAGTCACAACATAATAAAACAAACATTTACTATTATTTTTATTTACGAACAAGACACGTTTTGGGAAGTGTTCAGAAATTTTAGAACTAAAATATATCGCGTTTTTAAATTAAAAGACAGGCAATTGACCGTTTAGCATGCCGACATGGATAAATATTAATTATGATTGAATATCATAGTTTTTTTTTAACCTAGTTTAACGCAAATTTAATGCCAAATGAGACTATTAAACATCATCAAACTAAAAGAGAATAATGAAACTGATGTCCTAATCATAAACATAAAATATTTCAGGCCTCCAGATTATACCAAAGGAGTATTCCAAACACTGGGACTGAAAGAGTTCCATGAATACCTCATGATGACAGAAAATGACAGGAATAGTGAAGAAGGCAAAAAATTGTTGCAACAGAGTATAGAAAACATGAAAATAGCTACACGTAGATATGCGAGAAGACAAAACAAAATGGTCAAAGGACGATTTTTAGAAATTCCTACGAGAGAGGTAAAAATATTTTACTTTATCAGTACGGGTTTTTTACCGATGCAGAGCGAGCAGATTAATGTAATAAGATGGTACAGCGCCATCTATAGAGAGAAACGTTGTATAATATTGTTCTCATATTACATAATAAAATATCGCTTAATTCCAATCTCATTTACAAATTTGGTTTGCGCCATCTGCTGTTGAAAAGCCAAATTTATTAAATTAATGCCATCTAGTGTTAAAAAATTTTCAAAAGAATTTATAATAAGTTTTAATGTAATAATAGATGGCGTTGCCTCATCAGACAAAGTAAAGTTTTGACAGTTGTAGAGTCTGCAACATCTGTCGCACGAACGGCCCACTCGACCGGTGAAATACCACAACCTCACAGAAGACAGGCGTAAAATAGAAGTTTTCTGCGTTTCGTCTGATGAGTGAGGTGCCGGCGGCCTAATTTTAGTCCTCTTCCCTTTTCTAATAAGGAAAGGATGGGAACGAAAACAGGATTTGACGAGGAAGGGGATGAATAGGAGAACGAAATGTCCTTTTTCTGTCTATCCCCTCCTCTGTCCATTAAAGTTAGGCAACACATCTGCAACTCGTAGCGGTCACTTAGGTGACCACTTGCTCGTTTGCCACCTTCTTGTTTAAAAAAAAAGAAGTAAGATTGAATTTAATGATTAATCTTAGCGTATATTAATGAAATTAATCATCGCTGTAGTTTTTTTTTTTTTCAATACTTATAATCCCAATTGTGACGGGAAGTGAGTCTATCCCAATATTTCTGGAACCATCAAACCCTAACTAACCTTAATTCGGCTCGGAATCTAACCCAATACTTGAGCTTTAGCTTAAACTTAGCCTCTTAGGCAATATGATGAAATATTTCTCTAATTAAAAGTATTTTTACAGGTTCCTCCAATTTACGAATTGGACACCACAGACATTACTCAGTGGGATCACCAAGTCAAAAATAAGGCTATACAGATAATAGACAGTTACATTAATAAAATTCCTTGTCCTTACGAGCCTTTGAAAAAAAATGTAGACGAGGAAAAAAAGAAACTCAATACACAATCTTCCAATTACTGTGATGTATGTGAAAGATTAATTATAGGTGACAAGGAATATGCCATACATTTGAATTCATTTAAACATCAAAGGGTATTGAAAAAGAAAAAGAGGCTCTTAGACCAAAAAACAAAAGAAGAGCAAAATAGAACAGAAGATTCTTAATTTTATATGAATGTTTAATTTAATTTCTCCTACTTTTATGTGTCTTGTTTGTCAAAATAAAGAGTTTTTGTTGAAGCAAAGCCTTTTATTCACTAATTAATCTATTTTTACATTTCATTATCACACTATTTGTTCATCTACCTCCTCAGGTATGACTTTTTTCTTCGGTGCTCTATAATCATAGCTTTCTAATTCTGGATTCTCTGTTAAAATAGCTTTATAAGCCTCGCACAATCTACCAAACTCTGAATTGGTTATTTGATAAGGTCTAGTAACTGGATCTAAGTCGGCCATATTATACATTTTCAAAGCCATTTCTTCACGCATCACCTCCGGAAACAAAGTTTGGGCGCCCCTTATTGAATACTTCTGCCTCATCGAAAATATCTGTCTTACAACTTTTTCTACCAGTTTAAATGGCAACTTTATGATTGGTTGTTTTAAAGGTGTCAATGTAACCACTCCTACATCTACATCAGGCTTGGGTAAGAACGCAGAGCCTGGTATATCAAATTTATACTTTACATTACACCAATTCTGACACATAACAGATAATCTACATCTTTGCTTATCCAAAATTGGTGCAGACATTCTCTCCGCAACTTCTTTCTGAAAAGTTAAAGTCATTCTGACCCGACCAAATGACCATGCGCCTTCTTGTCTTGAAATCAACTCCAACCAGCGTACCATTAGTATAGTGGATACACTAAATGGTAAATTGCCAATTAGATTAACAGGGGGAGGAGGATCATTCCAACCAACTTTTACATTCGGTGGAAAAAAATGTGACACATCTGTGTGCAAGATATCACCAGTAATAATGTCAACATCAACTTTGTCTTTGCAGGCATCAGCTAATAGCTCTAAAGTCGGTAGGAAGCGCGGATCTTTCTCAACTAAGATGACTTTTCTAGGCGCCTGTTGTATTATAGATCTAGTAATACCTCCAGGTCCCGGTCCTACTTCACACACTATGTTATTTTGTATATTTCCTGCCGCTCGAACTATTTTATCGATTAACCTAGGCTCCATAAGAAAATTCTGTGACAGTTCTCTAAGTGCGCGCAATTTGTAAAGTCTAATGACATCTTTGATACTGGGCAACGGAGGAAGTCTGATTTGCAAGGCTCTCTGTGCTGTAGACATTATTGCTGCACCTTTACTGGTTCCTCGAAATCGTCCAAGAACGTTTCTTGTTTGACTGCGTTAATAGAATACAAATAAATACCCAAAACTCCAGCTCCAATCAAACAACC
>DWLR01004635.1:0-11845 GCA_018246295.1 Papilio alexanor hazarajatica | reverse complement strand
CACTAACTTTTGGAGTTTTATTCAATATTGTAATTTTTTCAAGGTGGTCTCAAACTTTTGGCCGGCAGTGTATATTTTGATAACCTTACAAAATTTGTAATCTAAAAAAGATTGAGATTTTTTTTTTATTTTATGATTGAAAATTTACTGTAATTATTCTGCTATGTACACTCATGACAGGTTGGTAAATTTTTCACTTACAAAATCAATAAAAAAAAACGTCATCATGCCAACAACGAAACAAAAAAATTATAATATAGTCAGTGTAATCAAAGTAATTTATTAATTGGTTTATTTTAAAGTAGGAGATATTGGTTAGACTTTTAGTCTGTGAGGGAGTCGGACAACAAATGATTGGATGTTTTAATTCACGAGTGTGTTGTCACAATTATTTGCTCTGATAGGTGGATAATTAAGGCCGATGTTTGTGTATATGGAATGTAGAAAAATTTTGCATTGGCTCTGGTCTTTTAGGCATTGAAATTGTTACATCTAGTAGTATGTCACTACAATCTAAATGATTATTTATTATTTTAAACAAGTCACAAATTTTAGAGTCATTTCATATAAGATCATATACTTTATACAAAAAAAGGAATAAAAAGTAATGAGTACAAGTTAAATATTTGCTGCCAAGTTCCAGGTTTGATTTTTGATGATACAATTCTTGTAACTAGTCAAAACTGAGGCTAAACTAGGCAAAACTGAGGCATATGTTTATATTAAACACCATTACTAGTTGATTATTAAGCTTACCATCTATCAGTTTCATTCAACAATCTCTAAAATAATCTAAACATAGCTTAAAATTGTATGACTTGCCAACATTCAACTCACCTGGAATGATAAGGGACAAACTGAGCATTGATAAACTGTTTCACCACAAGCATTTCTGGCCTGCTCCAGATCCTCATCATCAGCAGCCGCAGCCGCGGCCAGCGCGTCACGCTCCACCATGATGATATCATCCTCACTGTATGTACCTCCGGAATTCACGCCCGGACCTCCGACAACAATGAATACATCGATCTTCTGGGTCAATTCATGCAATTTGCGTCTCAAGGCTCGAATTTTTTCACTCAATGGAGGTGCACCTTTTGTATTTAGCGCGGTACTAAACTCATACGCTTCGACAGCACGGCGTATACACTCGACACACAGTCGACCTTCGGGAACGACCTGCATTAACACATACATAGAAATGAATATAATACATTTAAATTAAAAGTGTGTAATTGTTTATTGTGTTACCTTGTTGTTGTTAAGCTGTAATAACATAGACCGCAAGGGAACCTGCAGAGGAGGTGCCCCAGCGTCGTGTTCCTCGGGGCTAAGCAGATCACCGCCGGCACCGCATATCGCACAGGTTTCGCTCTCATATTCGACTTTCATAAGTGTCGAAGCCATGTCGTGGTCACAAACATGTAAATATTAGTACAGTTACCGTGTAGTTTGTCAATAAAAGACGTTGATAATACAACCTTTATTATTTTTAATAATGGTTTACGAACTATATATACGTTTTGATGCCAACTTTATGCGACGCGTTATATACACATTAGACAGATAAAAAAAAGTAGCAATAAGGACCACTTGTGAACTTGTGACAGTGACACTACAGCGAAAGTTAATTTTAGGTAGTTTTCCTCAATTATGCTAGCGCAAATCTGTCTTATTACTATGATGGGTCGTTAACTTGTAATTCGTACGTACGTACGTAGTTCAGGCATATTTAAAAGAAATTTAAAAAAAAAAACAATGAAAGAAAAAGTTAAAATCTGAACAAAAAAAAATAATTTTAAGGAATGTAAATTCAACGCGGTTGATCCACTGTCAACTTGTTGACAGTGGATCAACCGTTGATTTAACTAGTGTTTCAACGCCATTCCTAGCTGGTCTTAGCTGGTGCCGACCCTGTGCTTTTCCCACTTGCGTAGGGTCGGCACAGTATGTACTACTCTTCCATGTATCCTAAATTTTAATGTAGTCCATACTGCAACTGGTTTTAGCTATAGTTTTACGGCCGGCCGCCTGCCGGCCTGACGCCATTCCTAGCTGGTAATTTTCAAAAATTATAATAAGATAAATTTCAAATATTTAAAATTTGTAGCAAAATTTTAAAAATGAAATCACTAGCGTATTTTATTTTCTGTAAATAAAGTCGTGAAAGATTTTTTTTTTCAAATTTTTTGATCTATTTCTCGTCGCCATCTTTGTCCGCCATTTTTGTTTTCACTCTTGTTTATGCTTTGTGACATCCAAGGAATGCTATTTGAATTAAATCGGTTTTAATCGTTGTTTATTGGATAAATTGTGCAATTTCTAATAAATAATTATTATTTCAAACGTTTAATATGTCGATCGGAGTTCCTATTAAAGTACTGCATGAAGCAGAAGGCCATGTAGTTACTTGTGAAACAATTACCGGTGAAGTTTATCGCGGAAAGCTGATAGAAGCGGAGGATAATATGAATTGTCAGATGACGCTTGTAACTGTTACATATCGTGATGGCCGTGTGGCTCAGCTTGAGAATGTTTACATCCGAGGTTCCAAGATAAGATTCTTAATATTGCCTGATATGTTGAAGAACGCGCCAATGTTTAAACGACAAGGGAATAAACCCAGTGCAGGACGTGGTAAAAGTGCGATATTGCGGGCTCAAGGTATGTAATGCCATTTTCGTTAAACTTTTAATAGGTACCATACTTTATTTCGTAAACAATCTAACCCATAACTTCATCTTTTCGTTATAATTAAGAGTTGACTTGATGTTAATGCGGCTAGCTCAAGCTTTGTACGGGGGGGGGGGGGTGTGATTAATTACGATGACTTTAAAATGCTTTATTACCCTAGTCTTGTTTGCAAACATAAACATAAAATGTATCACTTATAAATTTTCATTGAATATATCATCACAATATTATGACACATTTCAATTCAAAGAATATTACTGAAATGGCTTAATACAGCTGAATTTTGTATGGATATGTAATTTTATTTATTGCTTGTACCAGTAGTGTGCCATGCTTTTTATGATCTTATGGGTTTCAATGTAATTGTGTTGGAAACAAACAATAGTTTCTATGGACTCTTATCTTCATACTTCCATTTTTATATTAGTACCAGTGAGCTGTAAAATATTCCATACTATTATAACTTTTATTTTCTGATGTTAGGAGTAGTACTACTTGTCAACATATTTAGTTATAATTTTGGATTTTCACTTGCTTTCTTTAAAATATACATTCTATAAAAATAAAGTACGACAAAGCTCCAAATTCCATCCACATCACCTTGATGGTAGACAATCTACTACCCAGTGCTTTTTGTGTAACTTTGCTTTGCTCAATTTCCTTGTGAAATGACCTATCTCCAGCAATCATGTTGTAGAGTCACGGGTCCACCATTCATCTATTTTGAACAATGTCCTACCACAAGCTTAGCTTAGCTGTAATGGTTATAAGAAAAATTAGTAAATGATTTCAATAATGTACTAATATTTAAAAAAAAAAACTATATCTTGTAACAAGTATTGTTAATGTTTATAGCTGCCGGTCGTGGCCGGGCTAGTGGGCGCGGCGGTGGCCACAGAGGCGGCTGGCAAGGTGGTTCAGGACCATCGCGCCGTTAAATCGTCTAGTTCATATTACATTATGTAGTTTATACCAATTCCTAGTTGTAAGACAAGTGATCTTTTCTACATTCTCAGTGGTAGGAACTAATAAAGTGACACACTTAAAGTCCTTTTATAGTACATCCCACATGTAATAATAAAAGTCATGTGCTAAATTAGCCTAAATCCTAAAGTAGAAGTTTATGTTTTAAATTTCTTTCATTACCGAATGACAGATTAATGAAGTCACTGGAATTACAGGTTAATTACGCCAAATGTTGAGTTTGACATAAAAAATGGACCTGGAATATTCTGCTTTTGTTTAAGAACCATTATTTGATGTGCAAATGTCTGAATTTGATTTTTAAATATCTAAATTTGTGGAATCACTTGTTAAGTTCTAGCAATTTCCATTTAATTTCACTGAGATGGCAATCACTATCTGGAATACACTGAAGTGAATATGATGAAGCTTAACATAACCTTCAATGTAAGAAAAGGAATGTTGGATACACTCCTGAATGTTGCCTTAAAATCAGCTTTCAGTCAAGTTTGATAGTTTTAAAATTTAAAATTATTTATCAATTACATAAAAATAATAATGAGTGAGTGAAATACGTATATATTGTCATAGTAAAATAACAATGGTTTTTTTATAACGAAGTGAAAAAATATTACGGATTTTGCTGGGCAAGGGCCTGTTTATGTGATTTAGTCTTTTAAAAATAAGTGTAAAATGTGTTGTATTGAAGATGGAGTTTCAATAAATATACAACTTTTAAATAGTTTTATTTTTTATTTACTTAAGGACATATACAAAAGTACATTACACAAACTACTTTACAATAACACATAATATATATAAAACTATTGTTTATGTTGTGATTTGAGATATAATATGACTGAAATCTGTTATATTTTACACAATAGGCCGTTGAAGTCATACAACTATTATGGGACAACTGTTAGACAACTATTTTGAGATGATTTTGACATAATTTTTGGGGAAATAATAATGTGGCATGTGACCACTATTATGATTTTTTAGTTTCTAGGTTTTACTCATTTTTAATTGTGGAAAATAAAACATGTTTTTAAATTAGTTGGAAGTTCTTAACAATTAATAAGTTATAAACTGGGCCTTTTACATAACCAAGATTATGACTAGTCCAAACCATATGATCCATACAAAAAATAAAAACTAATATTAATACAAAACTAATTAAATGCGCTTATTTAAAAGGATATATCACATACATATATTTTATAAACATAAACAGTTCAATCAGTACAATGTATTCTTGTCTATGCTCAACCATAGAGGATGCAATGGTTGATATTTAAATTCTTATCTATGTTCCTGCCATAAGGCAAAGGATTATCTCATAACTAATACCTTCTTATACACAATGATATATTTTCCTCGCAATTCTCATCGAATGTTTTAATTTATTTACAAATATTACATGTAGCTAGCTACATGGCACTTAGCTACAAACTGTTGATACCTTCATCAAGGTTTGAGCTTGTTACAATGACTTTTGGTTTACACACTTTCGTGCTCGTATGTACATATTCATCACATCTCAGTCTTCTCTGGCTTTTGGGACAGCTGAACATGCTGGGGCTGAAAAATTATATGACAATATATTTATTTATACCTTTGAAAAAAATTTTTATCGACTTATTTAACTATATATTGTCGAGATTAGGTCTTAGAAATTATTTCCAATGTTTATGCCTAATGCAACTTAATTCTGTGCCTGAATATAAGTTTTGCTATACGGGGTTCCAAATCAAGACCTAGAGTTTGTAAAGAAAGGGTAGTCCTCACCTTTTACGCATAACTTCCTAAATCCATATTTGTGGAAACCAATTTTTTCTCACATTTCCTTATAACATTAGCTATAAACGGTTTCCATTAATTTTCAAAAACAAAATTTCCGATGAAAACATAAAATATGGCCGCCTTCAATAATAAGTGACGGTTTTTATACAGTTTTGGTCTTGATAAGGAATAAACTGTAGCTCCATATATCTCCTGAGTAATCACCATCGACTGGATAAGGACTCTAGGGACATGTCTAAATCCTCCGGCTCTTACCTTTAAAAACCTTTTGGCTTACTCTAAATTTTAGTGATTAGTGGACACGTTTTTTAAGGCGCTAATGCATATAAAACATTCTAGATAAAAGATGATACAACAGACTACGAGGTCACTGCTAGACATGACATTTTAACATCAGGTAAGATTGTGGTCAAGCGTTAGATTATAAAAAAAAATCTAAGTTTAGAATTCAAATAATCAGGGAATGTTTAACACTGACCGCGCGGGCTTCTTTCGCCCCGGGCCGTGGTCGCGTCAGCTCGCGATGCAGTCGTTGGACTGGTATTTCCACCAGTAAAGCTAGCGGAAGCGCCACCGCATAAGATATGGCCGCCACTCCGAACCATTCGAATATCTGGAAATAATTAAAAATTTACTATAATCCACAAGAAGAACACTAAGTTCATTTCATCAGGAGTCTATACTTCTATTATGTTGTGTAGAATACGTGTACCATAACATGAGACTCGCATTGTATCTCCACTTACGTCTCACCTCCACGTCCATTGTGTCGATATACGAGCGATGGAAGTATGACTTATAATTTCGTTAGGTAATTTCTCTAACTTACTTTTTTTTTAAAGTAGAAGATTGAATGTGGCATTGAATTCAGATTTGTAGTGATTACTATTAAAACCCAATTTGTATTCGTTACTCCAAGAAATAAGATGGTTCTTTTTTCTAGCATGGTACATGTGACAAAGACTAAAGTTATAATATCTGAGGAGTTTCTATCTAAGGAAATAATATTTATTTTGTGTAATTGAACGCCAGCCCTTCGGCAATAATAGAAAAATACTGAAGTGTATTCGTCTTCCGTTAGAGGGCGCTATACCTAATATGGGATTGTCATTGTGAGATAACCGACCGAGGTGTTTTGTAACGGCCGGCTTACCTTCTTGCCATTCGGGAATAAAACAAGTGAACATAATTGCGTGTATTATTTAATGGACATCTCAAATACTCACAGCATTTTGTCTGTCGAGTTGTATAGGAGTTATTTTGGAGGCGAGTAGAGCTTTGTTGAGCGGCATGTGCAGCAAGAGCGCGCCGAAGGAAAGCCGCGCGCAGAACGCCCAGCCGCGCCCCGACAGCCACGTGCGCCACGGCGCTGCAATACACGCTTAGTTATGATACTCTGGTACTTCTTCAATCCCAGTTCTGTACAGTTATACAAAAAGTTTCGAAGAAAAGACTACTACTAAGTACTATAGAAACAATCATAGTATAATCTAGAAACTGCTTAACTCAGAGAACCTCGGCACCACGTACACTGTTTAATACGATTAAAATATGAGAATGTTTGTCATACATTTGACTCCATTGATTGCACCAAGCAGGGCCAGTATTACAAGCAACGCGAATACGGGTCGCTCGAGCGCTGCGAGCGCAGCTGCTGCCCCCCGCGGTGGTGGCCCAGCAGGTAGAAGGAGTGGGGAGAACGCCGCCCACCACAGCGCGAGAGGTGCAGCGGATACTGACACCCAGCGGAATACCTGCAAAAAGTTTTACATATGTTTCATGTAACAATTAAATAGTACTGAGTGGCGATGGTTTTGTTCACGCGTATTGTAGGTGTATGTTTGCGCCATCCTTTTGGCATTTGGCTTATTGGTCGCATCTCGTCTTCTCTTCTGCGAGCTAACCTATACATTGCTTGCAATTCCGTAGTCCAAGACATAGTTTGTTGGATGGGTAACCATCCAACAAACTATGTCTACGGGATCTCATAGTTATGATTTGATCTCAGCTAGATTTTTTTTTTGCTCTTTGAGTAGCTTAAAGCTTCTTCGTAGTGTCTATTATTATTTGGCACTTTAAAAAAATAAGATTATAACGTGAGACCTTATTAAACGTACTTGTACTTGTATTCTTAAATAATCGAGAAGCCATGTACAGTGAGCGGTTTGCGGATAGTGTGGATTTAGCGTCCTGTCCCCTGCACTAAGATCAGTTGAAACCTTACCTGACAGTTCTCTGGCTGTAGCCCGGCGCGTCGCAGCGCGTGTTGCACATGCGCCAGTATGAGGCCACAGAGCGCGCCCGCCGCGTTGCCGAGGGGCGACTGGTACAGCACGTTAAATGAGGCATCTCCGTGATATACTGCACGTACTGACCTTGATAAGGAGTTTTGAAATAAATATAGAAAAACATCCCAACACATATCTACAGTTTAACATATTACGTTATATTCTGGCAACTTAGCGTATTACAAGCTCGTCGGCTAAGGTTTTAATAACGTCTTTTTTAACATGTCACTAATCTGGTCGAGATAAGTTGATCTACGGCGACCACCGCTTCGCTCTTCCTTAAAAACATGTGTAGCTGTTCGCACATTGGTTTACCTGTTTACGAAGAGCATAGCACAAAAAAATAACCCTCAGAAACATATGTGTTGCATCGGCCGACCCCTGGCGCCGGCCGAAAAATGTCATTTTGTAGTTAAATTTATTGCCGTAAGAACTAACACTACTTGAGACAACCTAAAGCTTTTTTGTACACACCGGTCGATACCCCTGCACTAATTTTAAGTATATATTCCGAAGTTTGTAACAAATAAAACAATTCCATAAACTTGCAGTCACAATGTCACTCTGCTTCGTGTTTTAATCTTCACGCTTTCCTCTTACAAAAGTAATAGACAGGCTTAACAAAGTCGCCGCTATAAACAGCGGTCAAATAAGACTGTGAACTTAGCAGCTCGGTTTAGCCCACACACACAGTAGCTAAACCGGTGTCCGCTAAACATTCATCGTATTTATCAAAATGAATCTAATATCTAGTTGGAGTATCAAAAATAGCACTCACTCGGGTCTGTGTACTATAAATGTCGGTACGAGATGCCAAATGTATGCGAGTGCAAAAGTAACGGCAGTCGCGATAAGGAGTAATGTTGCCAATACGACCGTCGTTCCTCTGCGGTTGCGAAGCAGCAATGTTACTGCCAACGCTAAAGCGTAAAGCTGAGTGTCCGCAGCTAGGTACCTGAAAATATATGACTTGAAGTAAACATTAATATTTCTTCACACCTAGTACAATTGCCTTGTGCAATGACTTAAGGCCTTCCAAGAAAAGAGCGTATTCTCCTTTCTTAAAGGTCGGCAGCGCATCTGCAGATCCCCTGTTATGGGTGTTCATGGAAAGATATAAAAATTTAATATTAGATTGCTTGTTATCCCGCTTATCCAATAAATGTACTTATAGGAGAAGTTTGCATGGAAATCAAATGAAAGTTGTTGATTATTTCGCCATGTTCAGCTTCATTAAAAAGATTTATAATAGCTAGTAGATTAAGTATCTACTATTCAAGTATTTAAAAGTCAACTTTAGCACAAATATCATTAGAGGATCTCTTTACTCACCAAGTCTGTATAAGACACTTATCATCCGGATAGATTACGTTGTTTAGATACAAGAGGTGTGTCCACCACTTATTCCTACAGATCTGCGTCTCAGCGCCCACCAGTGGGTCCCACTGCGGCCCATGGCCCAACCGCTGCCACCAGCTCGCAGCAAACCACACCACAGCGAAGTAGCTCGGACTTAGTCTGCAAAGTTAAGAGAATCTTTTAAAGATAAGCTATCATCAGGGAATAATCTCCGAATCCCTCTCATAGATAAAAATAATTAATGAACCTTACAAAAATATTTTTTAAACAGCTCAATTATTCAATAAACATTGGCTTATCACGTAATTTAACTAACGACCTTTCGTAAACAATAGACAAAAATATTCAATGAAAATAACACAAATTTAAGATTAAAACAGTACAACAATGAAAAATCGTTAGCTTTACATTGATTAACTAACGTTCTCTGAAAATTTCTCGTGTATGATTGAAACAGCTCCAAAAGACGAATTTCGCTAACAACTGTGTGTAATTTTTTTTAATTTTTTTTATTTACTTATTTATAATTAATATGATTATATGTTTCCGAAATAAATAAAAAAATAACCACTATACTTAACAAATCCTTAAAAATAGAGAAAGTACGACAGTGCATTAAATAATTACATTGATTAATTAAGGATTTCCGAATCGTTCTATCCTAAAATATTAACACATAACAAAGCAAAAATTTAATATGTTTAAATATTTGGCAAAACATACAATATGAGAGTGAATCTACTATCAAAATTACACGTACCTTATAATCCTATTGAACATGGTTTGGAAGAAGGTCCGTATCGGCGGCAGATGAGATCGATCTTGTAGCAGTTTGTGAGCGATGAGGAAGCTGGACATGATAAAAAAGATCTGCACCACCAGCGTACTGTTCGTCACCAGCATCACATCACCGGCGCGCCGAGTCTGTATAACATTTACATATGTAGTGTAAGAAGCCGTCATCATTAAAGCATTTCAGGGGAAGCTAAGTATTTTTTATTATTTTTTTTAATTAACATTTCTTTTAAGAAGCCAACGCCCTTAGTGAAAGGACACATAAGAAATTCAAACAACTTCCATAATCTCTTAAACTTTTTAACAAAAAACAAACAGAATTCAAATTTACATAATTTTATTCGTAAGTCATTAAGTGATTTATAATATGGTCCATTACACCCAAACAAGGCTTGTCTTAAATCTATCAATATGTCAATTTTTCGGTACATCTTCGGAACGTAAGGTTCAATGACAGTCAAAATTAAATGGGACCCTCTCGCGAATGTCCCCTTTTCAACAAAAAGAAATTGAAATCGACCCATGAACGACGAAGTTCTGAGGCAACAAACGTAAAAAATACAAGTAAATTGAGAACCTCCTCCTTCTTTTAAGTTGGTTAATAATAAACAAGTTTCAATTAGTCAAAATCAAAATTCTTTAAAATAAATAAGACAGAAAATGTTACAGAGAGAAAAAAAAAACAGATTCTATGAAGAAAAATAACTGTTATTATTATTTATTCTGTATTATATTAATTGTTCTAGGATACACTTTTGCTGTCATTCAACTTACATTCCATTCATCGCCACCCTTAGAAAGAAGTCTATTACGTATACATACGCACTATACAGTCAGAGTCACTACAGCAGATAACGTTTAGAAGAACCAACTCTATCAATTTGTAAGCCAAGGTCGTCTAGGTCATTGGAGGTCAATTCAGAAGTAACCGATAAGTATATATGTATAAAGGTTCACGTCATTGAAGATAATTCATCTTACCTGTTCAGAGAACTTGGTATCAGCGAGGTAGGAGAGCGTGGCGAGCCAGCAGACGTGTTCTATGATGACGCAGAGCATGCAGAAGACGCGGAGACCGTCGAAGGCGCGCAGATCGCAGTCGGAGGGAGCGGGCGGCGGCGCGGTCAGCGTGCGCCAGGACTGACGCAAAGACCAGGACAGCGCCCAGCCTGCGCCTAAAAGAAAGCTCTGCGTATAATTTCTGTGTGTTTAAATCATCCTATTAAGATGGTGGTACAATGGTAGAGGGTGTAGAAGCGTTGCGTCCGATGAGGGAGGTAGTGTCTCTTCCAGGGCTTCAGGCAATGCATCCTTCTGTTGGGATGTTTCAGTTACAATTATGTGTTGGGATCGTGCAAAATTGAATTGGTTAAAATCCGAAATTGCTTCTTCTACTTCTTCTTTTAAATTACTTTATTAACTTATGAGAATACAGGCCAACTATCCTCCGAATTTTCACATGTATACGTATGGTACAAGACCAATTCTGTCGGCCTACAGTCGCTATTTAGGTGTCATACTATTCGTATATCTATTACCAAAAAGTCGCAGGTATTGTAACAGAAACAATTTAAAAAATAAATATTTCAAAAGAAAAAAATTGACAAAGAATACTATGATTTATTTTTATTATATTTCACAACATTCTTAATTGTGAACAGGTGAATTTAATCAAAATGTTCAAATATCCCCCGTAAAAGATGTCTTAATAAGGCGTAAAAGTTTTGATCAAATTTCGTAAAAAGATTTATGTAGAGTCTTTTGAATTTATGTTATAAATATAGATAAAAATTTGATAAATAGAAATTTGTCGTACAATTTTTTTTCTACGTTATAAATATAGATAAGATTTTGAAAGCAGTGTGTGAGGTGGACCCGCCTCCGCCTTTAGCGGGCGCTCGTCGACGGATCCCCTAGGACCTCAGCCTCGGTATTTTACC
>DWLR01004634.1:0-11847 GCA_018246295.1 Papilio alexanor hazarajatica | reverse complement strand
TCTGAAGTTGTAATCTCGTCAGTTCATGTGGCAACCAAGTAGAATATTTCCAAGTGAAACCCAAGGCGTGGAGATGAATTTCTATTGCAGTGTGTGAGCAGTGAAGTTGTTCTGCCAAACAGTGCGAACTTAATCTAGGATCGGTTTCTGAAAGCCTTTCTAATTCCTCCACATTTATTGTAGGCGGTCTTCCAAGATGAGGTTTATTAGAAAGTTCAAACAGTTTCAACCTAATATATGACAAAAATCATCAATAACATTGGTTTAAAAGGGAACAAAAATTATAGCATGATGTTTCATTTCTTTCGAAATTTTTAGCACCATCAGTCTGATGGTTTATTGCCAATTAATTAAAGGTTTTAATTAGATAGCTTTAGGACCAAATAGTTAAATAGAATACACACCTGGGCGGCGTCAAAGTTCTGAACGGCTGGTATGTTCATATCACATTGACCAGGCAGGATGATCTGTCGCCCAGTCTGCACGGGATAATGGAAGCAGGCGCTGTCACTCTGGTTTACCATGAGGTAAAACTGAGGGTATAACACGCGATTGTTGGCGATGATGGGCGCCATGGCATTCTGAGCTGCTTGTGTCAATTGCCGGGACTTGCTGTGTTTGGCACTCCACACTGTAATAAACGAACGTTTTCTTACATCATGCAATAGAAAATACAGATAACTAATTTTAGAGAGACGCATCGGGAGAAAGTACCTCTCTCTGTAATCTTTATCACGGGTTGTGTAATGCTTCAGAGCAGATGGGCTTCAAAGCTGGACAAACGTTTTTTGTATATATTTTCAAAGTATGTATATTGAAATCATACGATTACATTTATTGTGACGGAAGGAATCAGTCCCGTTCTTAAGGGAGCTACTTTGATTTCAGTATGAAATACGCAATTAAATACATACCACGTCTGTATTCTTGATTGATATTTTCACACGAATACAGGAGAGAGTACGTTTCGTAATCAGTAGCCAGAACCCAGATATCTGTAAGAAATTTATGAAACTTAAAAGACTTTAAAATATAACTTGAACAGTCATAAAGCGACGCGGGGACGACAGTCGTCGTATGAATTGGTTAACTCATCCGGAGAAGTGCCACGATCACCAAAAATAGTCAAAATAAAAACCTTTCCTTTTTGCGCTTCTTTTCATTTCTTCTCTTTTTTCTTACTTTCTAACCTAACCTATACTTCTTTCCTACCCAACATAAATAACGGCACCGCATCTACAACTCATCTGGTTTAAAACTAGGTTTCAATTAGTTGCAAAATATACAATGCTCACACACAAACTTTCTAACAAATATAGTTTTCTTGTTGTTCTCATTTTACTGTTTGACATTAATGAATGAAATATCTATTTCTATGTTTGTTTCAACGCATTAATCTTAGGAACTACCAACCGGGTTCGAATAATTATTTTTGCCTCGGCTGCCGAATTATCAAGGAAGTTAATAAGCTATTAAATAACATCATAGTAAAACATGGGGCAAACATGGTACTCGTATCTTATAAACTTTCAATTGTGCTCACCAATAACTCGTCCATTGCTTAGAGTCTTCCTTAGTCTACCGTTATTTGTTGCTGTGATGGTACTGGTGTTAACTTGTGCACTATCACCAAACACGTTGGTGTCAACAACCTCGTACTGGTTGCCGGAGACACGGAACTCGGAACTGATGCAGTCACCAAGAGTGTCGTCAGATGGGAAGCGTTCGATCTCGTGCCACCAGCCCAAATACTGACGGCAATGTTATTGATGATCAAATTGTTAATTGAATACGACATTTTACGACTTATGTATTTCATTGATGGTTTTTATTATAGTTCGTTGGATCTTCAGTTTCTTTTCTTATTCATAGAGACAATCCTGCATTAGTGAATTGTTCGAAAGAAAGAATTACCAGAGATAAAATTATTTTGCATAAAGTTGATCTTTTTTGTTCGAAGAATGGAAACAGAGCTCGACTCTTTATCGGCAATTTTAAAAATATTTATGTATGAATGATATTCATAAACAATTTTTCAAGCTTCGAATTACGTGATATAAAAAAAAATTAAACTAAGACGTATTCCAAATATGATTCCATATTCGATTCTGCGGTAACAACAATTAAATTTCAGCGACTACAAAACAGCATTGTGTTTAGTACTTACGAACTAGATTCAACTTACCCTTTGAATGTTAAATCCTTGAACACCAGTGATATCCTCACATTGTCCTCTGAACACCGGAGCTACATTAGGCAACACTTCCGGAACATAGAAGCAAGCCTCTTCACTTTGATCAGTTACCATGTAATAATCATCCAACAGACCCTCTGTACTATTAACTATATTATTTATAACGTTATTTGCTTCATTACTTAGAGTTGTAGTCCTGCTAAGCTTCCAACTGTTTACTGCAATCGATAAAATTTTGATTCAATATAAAGTAGTAAGAAAATAAGTAAAAAGAAATGAATACATCACTATTTGAGAGTCTCACCTTGTCTGCTATTATTGCCTACGGTTCGACAACTGTAAAGCAGGACGTAATTGGTATAGTCGGTTTCCAGAATGTTTAAGGTCGCAGTTACAACTGAAATAGAGATAATAAATAGTATATAAAAACTAAAACAAAAAATACGTAAAGCGCTTGTTACGAATTTTGTTACACGAGTATGTAACTAGGTGGCGGTGTACTCAATCTTAAAATAAATGAGGACGATAATGATCATGGTCAGAATTAAGATATGAAAAATGTATTTTAATCAGTGCTTGATAAGCGTGCAAAATTAAAAATCAATCTGATGCCTTAAAGTGGATGAAATTCGAGTTCCAAGATTTCCCTACAAACATAGATAGAGCCAAACCTAATAAAAATGTGTTAAAAAAGTGTAAATTAAATCAGACTGAGAATAATCTAAGGAACTAGGAAATTAAAAAAAAACCTCTGAAGCTATTTCTTGTAATGATGATATGTTTTGGTTATAATAGACACGAAAAATCACCTTCTTCTATAAAAAGTTTGGAGAGCCAAAATAGCATACACTATTTGGTGGTTACAGCTATCTGTGATTTCTCTACGTGTTAGTTTTCAAATGAACGCGTTAAAATACTTACCACCACTAGACAAAGTGAATGTTACAGTTAATATTCCGCTGCCATCACTCGATGATACAAAAGCCGAGCCAACAATTGAATTTAGAGTGCCGTTGACGACTTCCGTATTGAGGACCTCAATGCCGTTGTCCATGAGAGTGTATAGCGGTCGGTTGCACTGACCGCGTTGTGATACTTGTGGGTATCGCGCGATCTCAATCCATCTTCCAGCGAACTGTACAATATAGGTAAAGATATAGATTAAAATTATTTAAATGTAAAAGCGACATCCACTCTTTATCTGTACTTTTACAGCGCAAGTTTTAAGAAAAATCAATAAGCAGTAAATTCTGGTGAAAATGTAAGACTTGAGATTGCCTACTCTAATGGTGTAAAAATGGGTGTATTCGGAATAGTTGAAATAAGAAGTGAGCTTATGTATGGACGATCCATGCAACTTAACGCAAGAATCTCCTAAAACTTGGCCTAACATGAAAATGGTGTTACTATTTCTATATAGATCGAGATCAAAAACTAAATTACTCACTCTTGATAAATCAAAGTTTGCTTTAGCTCGAATACTTTGATCGCAAGGTCCCGGTAAAGTTATAGTTGGAGGTAGTTCGTCAAACACCGGATAATGGAAACAGGCTGCGTTACTTTGGTCGCTTGTGTCATAGTAATTTTCGAATAAATCACTTGTATTAGTGACAACTTGATTTATAGAACTGTTAGCAGATTGCGAAAGTCCTGTTTGAGATCTGCTGAGTTTCCAACTGTATACTGAAATGTATAAAAATGTTGTCAAAGGCTTGTAGGTTATATAATTTATTGCTACTGATACAGAGTATAATAGTAGAGATATAGATAAAAAAGTATAGCCTAGGTTACTCGTTAGTACAAGAGTTTTTTTTGATGAAAGAATTTCAGTTCAATATTTTTAAGATTATTTGGAACAAGTATATACCTGATAATCAAATCATTCCACTATATAATATTAGTATAGTTAAGTAACATTTCATACGTACTTTGCTTGGTTTGATTGGCGAGGTTTCTACAGCTGAAGAGTAAGGCGTAGTCAGTATAGTCAGTTGCCAGGACGTAGATGGTAGCATCGAAGGAAGCTAAAATAATTTAATATAATTAATTGAAATAAGATTCAGTACAGAAGAACACATCCAATGGACTTAGAACGTGTAATTTACGGGTCTATACACATATGAGATATTTCCTGTTGCTTTCGATTATTTTTACTTGATTGACCCAGAAGGTGACCTATACGAGTAACTATATATCTTTATATATTAATCAGTAATTATAAGTTAACATTCATAAACTAATTAAAATAACGGCTTAATTCACGTGTTTTCGATGTATGTACCGACTAGTTTCAGACGCGTCGGAGGTCCTTCATCAGGGCGAGTGTGAATGAATTACTGAGCTTGATTCGCGGTCGCGTCACGCCGTACACTGCGTGCCAGAGCCCGTAGCGAGCAACTCGACAGGGCGGGAGGCGCGGGGGGCACGTTGCGACGGGTGTCACTGTCGTCACTGTGGGCGACGGCGATGATGACAAGCTCTAAGCCGATGCTTTTATGTCACTCGTGGCGTTAGTATTTTTCATCGGGACGAAAAATACAGTGGCTCGCGTACGGCGTGACGCGACCGCGAATCAAGCTCAGTAATTCATTCACACTCGCCCTGATGAAGGACCTCCGACGGGTCTGAAACTAGTCGGTACATACACCGATAACACGTGAGTTAAGCTGTTATTTTAATTAGTTTATTTAAAAATTTCTCACGAAAGTTTTAATAATTTAAATTATTGCTAAACTAAAAAAAAAAAAAATTGTATATATAATTAAAAACAAAACTACATGTATTTTGTCTCTCGTTCTTGTGTACATATTTATGTGCAGGTATATATGCGCATGTCTATATATGTGTGTATGTACGTGTACATGAGTAAGCGATGTATGCACATATATCTCTTACACTCAAATTAACATAAAGGTAACCAAGGTTGCTGCAACAACAATACCAGCAGGTGCCTCCAGGGCTCCCTTCCGGGGACAAAAAAAAAAGACCGAGAAGGAGAGTCATATTTTTCGCTTCTTTGTTTACCCGTTTCATTGTGAAGCTTGTAGCCTAAGCAGCCGGACACATTTTGAGCTATCATTCAATTTGATTCATGGAACATGATGATGTGATAAATAAATAAACATAAAGACAGTCGAGTTTTCTTTAATACTTACTTCCTGTGGTATCCGTAAGTCTAGCGTTGAGAATACCCCTGCCATCAGTAGAAACTGTAGCTGTGATATCGATTGTATTTAGTCTTTCGTTATCGACGTAAGTTTCGCTGACTAGCAAAGTATTTTGGTTGCCGCTTGTGATTGTCTTTGCGGCGCACTCTCCCCTATGCAGTTCCGACGGGAATCTTGCGGCTTCGTACCATGTTCCACCGAACTAAAAGAAAAGTACAACTATTGTAACAAGACTTTTGTTAAATATATAATAAGACATCTTAACTGTAACTCTTTGGATTGTTGCGGATCTTGATGTAGCGCTGATCACTTAATGTATTAATGTTACGTAATGCTTGTTCGTAATTATCTTCCTTTACCAAAAAATGCCATCAGCAATATTTACAAATAAGATACCATAATCTGCGTGGTTTTCAAGGCTGACAACAACTCCAAAATAGATAGCTTTACCAAATTAAAATGACCAATGGCTACAATAAATTAACGCTAAATAAAGAACAAATGAAACATACAGCGTTAACATTGAAGCCGGTCACAGGAGTCTGTTCTTCGCAAACACCGTTAAGTATGACGGGTCCGCCGTTGTTGTCAGGGTAGTAGAAGCAGTCCTCTTCTGTGTGTCCTTGTGGGCTGTAGTAGTCATTGCGGAGTACTGGTACAGTTGCGATCACGTTGTTAATCGCCTGTTCGGCCGCCACCGTCAGGGATGTCTGTCTGCTCAGCTTCCAACTCGAAACTGTGGTGGTTATGGTAGGGATTGATTAGTCAATTTCAGTACTTTTTTTATTAAAGTTAACTATTATTTTATGTTTTAATATGAGCTACCGTTCTCTCGGATAGCTAGATAGACAAATGAAATATGGCCTTTGTTATTCGATGATAGAAGAGCTTTCTACTAATTATTAAAACCCTTGTCGTGGCTTTTTCCAGGACAAACAAATTTATAATTAGTATATATTAGTATAGATTCGGGCTATATAACTGTTGGAGAACATATATAATATTTAGTTAACAAATAGTATACAATAGACCTAATAGTATAATTGGAATCTAGTAAGATAAAATATTATACGTACCTCTACGATATTCAGTATTGATATTGGAACAAGAGTATACCAAGGCGTAATTGGTATAGTCAGTGGATAATACCCAGTACGGAGTACTGATAGTAGCTGAAATAAGAAAAATACATTTAATTAATGATACTTGAACTCTATATATGTTAATTAACTACTACTAAGACTACCATTTGCTCTAGCAAGCAATAGCAACATGCAGCATACATTTGTCGGCGTATTCAGGGAAGTAGTACTATCTTACAGAATACCGACATTAAATATTAGTATTTAAATGCACTTCTGCGCCCCTTCTGATGAGTTCCCAGTGTTACAAAAAGTGCTACAGGTACCATTCCCTGTGTTATCCAGTCTAGGAAAGAAGAAGCGAGTTGACAAGAAAAAGTAGAGATAGCTTCTCCTTTTGCTCTCTTTTAATTTGTCTATTCTCTTCCTATTTTTCTAGACTAAGACTGGCAAAGCATATGTTATGTTGATGGCGGGTGTGTTATAAACGTAGCACTTTAAGAGTATCGTGATCTCTGGCGATAGATGCAAACTTTATCACGTTTCGAATATACTAAGGACGGTGAGAAGGTGATAGTGCTTTCTATCTGTTTCACTTTGTGGCAGAAATAAATGCGCATTTTTATATAGCAATATAAATTTTACAAAAAAAAAAATGTATTTCTTTACCATTGGTGCCGGCAATGGGAAATGTGACCGTGAGTTTAGCTGAACTGTCATTCGAAGCGGGTACGGCGTAACCCCACATTGTGTCCAGTTGCTGGTTAAGGATTTGAGTGTTAAAGACGTCCACGCCGCTGTCGGTGAGGGTGTATGTAGCGGACCCGCATGTACCGTCCTGGAACTCTTGAGGGTATCTCTCGATATCATACCATCGTCCCATGTACTGCAATAAAAGCTTTCAACGTTAGCACACAAATAACTAAATGATAATATTATAAGTAAGTGGAGCAATGATAGTCGCCAAGGGAGTTTACCTTCGACCATAGTTTCGATTTTCAACGCAGTCTAATGTATTTCTAATTCGTATAATTATTAAACAAATTCAAATTTTACGTATCATTCGCTTGAAAATTAGCTCGTATCATATTAATATGAAGACTCATCCCTTGTAGTATTAGGGGTACTTAAATATAAGATCGGTAATTAACAATGTAATTATATTTCAGACTTAGTAATAAGTAATAAACATTACCGCTTCAATGTTGAAGTTCCCAACGACGGTGATGCTTTCGTCACACTGGCCCGGGAATAAGACGGGGCTGCCGTCAGGAGTTGGGTAGTAAAAGCAGCTGTCGTCGGTGTGCTCGATCTTCTGGTAGTATTTCTCATTGAGGACGTCAATACCGTTGACGGTGCGATTGATATTTCTTTCGGCGTCGAGCGACAATGCCCTTGTACGACTAAGCTTCCAACTCCAAACTAAAAAGAAATTATCAAAGATTCTTAAAGACAAAAAGTCATTTTACAATGGGACGGCTACGTAGCGGCAGCATCTTTGTAAGATAAAGTAATATTGCCAGCACATAATAACGATTGATGCACTACAGTAAAAATGAAATTACTCGTTAGTTGAATTGTGGCAATAAATATTACATACCAAATAAAGGTAAAGGATGGTAAGTTAAACTGAAGACGGTGTAGTAATTTCGTAAGGCTTACCTCTTCGCGTTTCTGTATTAAGATTTCTACAAGTGTAAACCAAAGCATAAGAATCGTAATCGGTGTCCAAAATCCAATATTCCGAGGTCTGCGGCCCTAGAAACACACGAGACAAAAAATCAGAAATTTTCTAATAGGTTCATCCCTCAGATACGATTACAAAAATCATACGAATTATACTAATGTTGCATATTAATAGAGGACTAGATAAATAAATGTCAGTCGTCATTACGCAATCGCACGGTGTTGTTTTATTTACTAATCTCCCGATACTGCAGTTAATGTTACGTTAGACAACGATTAGTAGAGAAAAATGTCCGTTTAAAACTAGTATGGCCTTTATGATGAGTATTAGATTGTAAACAAAACTTAGTGGTTGTGATAAGTAATACAATGATGATAATATGGTCGGGACTGTTGTGAGAGAAGAATGACAAAATAATAAGAATACTTACTGCCAGGGAAAGTTACAATCAGTTTTCCTATGTTGTCGGTGGTTGCATGTACGGCGGAACCAGTTATCGAGCCCAGGGTCTGGTCGACGACTTGAGTATTGTGTACGACGATGGTACCATTCGGAGTCCACGTGTAAGTCGCCTGATTACACGCTCCACGTTGGAAGTTTGATCTGTAACTTTCGATTAGGCGCCAACGTCCAGAGTACTAAAAGAACAGATGCAATTATTTTACCAACACAACACGTGGACGAAGTAAAGGACGACAGTTAGTATTCAGTATAAATAACAACTTACTCTGACGGGGTCGAAGTTTCGCACAACGGGTATGTTCTGATCGCACTGTCCTGGGAACACGACGGGGTCGTTGGGGCCGAGGTCTGGGAGGTAAAAGCAGGCGCGATCTGATTGGTCGATGTTTTCATAGTACCTATTGTCTAAGACCTCGATGTTGGCTATGGCCGTGTTAATAGCCGTGTTGGAAGCAGCTGACAATGTCTTCCTTCTGCTAAGCTTCCAACTGTAAACTGTAATGTAGATTTAAGTTAATATGGTGTTTAATTAAGAGAAACTTGGCAAGGGATCCCATGCCGTTTAATGTTTTAAAACTTCGGTACTACTGTTGTGTGCTGTAAATAAATAACTCTTATCATATAACTTACTTGCTCTGAAGTCCGAATCCCGGTTAACACAGCTGTAGGCTAAAGCGTAGTTATCGTAATCCGTGCTCAAAACCCAAAAAGGTATCTCGATTGCTGAAACGATTAAATTAATGAAGATATCAAGGTTTAAGTAAAATGTAAAAAAAATTACGTGTATTTTTGACAGAAGATACAGATAATGAGGGCTTTAAACTATAAGTAATGTATGGACTACTTTTATTTTAAGAATGATAACCCTACACCATGATTTAGATTAATGAAACTGTTGTACAGCGTCATTTATCAAGTGGCAGTAAAAATACTACAACGCAGTAAATATGAAATTGAGAAATGTTCAGAAAACTTACTTTGAGTGCCTTCTCTAAGGGTAATCAATAATCTGCCGCTCCCATCTGTCGAGGTTACAGAAACAACACTGTTGGTGGTTCTCAATGTCTCATTGAGGACATTGAAAGATTGAAGGTTGAGTGTGACGTTAGAGGCCGAGGTGTACTGATGGTTGACACATTGACCAGTCTGCTGATTTTTCGGATACGCTTCAATTTCATGCCATACACCTTGGAACTGTAAAGGGAAAGGTTGAAAAAAATAATTAAATATGGAGTTTTATTAGTAGTAAGCATATGGTGACAGTCTTGATGTTCCATTCTATCAATAAGATAAATGCTGGTACACAATTAAGATTGTTTACAATCTGTTTATCTAAATAGAAAGAAAAGAAGGAGAACATTAATTCGGATCTTTTTTATCTTTATTCGACGGTTTCCGATAGAACTTAATGACTTGTTTGGGGTTCTATTCCCAAATACATACACTATGAGCGTGTTAAATTAATCAGACATTGTTTGAAGTGTAATTTTTCTGACCCGTTGTACAACGTGAGCGACAAGGCGAAACGCGATGCATCGCGAATTGACAAATCGCGAAATTGTGGTAGTTTTATTAAATTCATGGCCTAGGTTCTCGCGATAATTTGTCAGGCATTATATATATATATAGGTGGTGGTGACCACATAACAACAGATTCTGTTCCAACGCTGTTCCAAATCAAGTTCTAAATATTGTTAATAAAGGGAGTACAACTTCACTTTTTACTCTAAAATTCGTAAATTCCACGATATTTATCCAACTCATTGTCACATTGCCTAATAACATTAGTTTTATCCATATTAATATTAGTTTACTTCACTTTATGTTAAATTTCCATAAAATTTCAACATTTTCGATGAGAATATACAATAGTGTAATGTCCACTTTCTTTTGTTTGATTACAAAATTTAGGTATTTATTTTCAACACTGTACGGTTTTTTTAGCAATCTTCTTATGTAAAAAGTGTTTACCAGGTTCAAATTGAAGTTAGGAACAGCAGCAATGGTCGTGTCACATTGTCCAGGGAATAGTACGGGCACTCCGGGTTGTGGATCAGGGTAGTAAAAACAGCCGCTGGTGCTCTGGTTCTGAGCCTTGTAGTAACGCTGGTCCAAGACCGGTATGGTGTTCATCACCGAGTTGATAGCTGTCGTAGCTTGGGTTGTTAGCTGCTTGGTTCTACTCATTTTCCAACTCAATACTGGAAAACAAATAAGTTTATTGAAACCATAAAAACCAGTAGGGGAAAATGCTGCGATATCTGATACGACACGACGGTCTTATGAGTACATTTATAGAACAAAAATAGAAGGAAAAAGAAAGAGGGGAGAAGATCATTCATACAACAGATAAAAAAAGAAAATATTATATAATAGATGTCGTATCGTATAAGGAAGTTAAGAGGAGAGGACAACACTAGGCGGAATGGAATTTGCTCCGTCGACATGAGCAGAAAAGCTCTTAAAGATAAGATGACTGGAAGGCACTGAAATCGTTTGCCTAGCTTTTTTATTTTAATTATTTGGGATATAAGTGAAATTATTCAAAAAATTTAAATACATATATACAATATCATAAATATTTGTATGGTTGCAATTTATACATTTTACGAACAAAAATAAAAATACTAATTATTGTATATTTTTAATAAGAAAAAAATAAATGTGTATCATAATATAGCTCATAGCATTTATTAATTTCTCCTTGTTTGTCCCGATCATCATCGATTTTTAGCAGATCATCGGCTCATCATATTATAGACCTATTTTTAAAAATTACTAAAAATAAAATATTTAATACCTTGTGCTCGTTCCTCGTCAATATTCGTACAGCTGTATACCAAAGCGTACGAATTATAATCCGTTGCCAAGACCCAATAATCGGCAGTAACATTCACTGAAATATACATTTACTTGTTAATCAAATTTTAAGTTACTTTTGCAGTGATCCCCTTAATTAATAATCAAACTCAATTCACAAGTGAATTCATTCCATAGAAACGTAAAAATTATAATTTCGTTTTCTAATCCGGCTTACATAGTATTTTCATTTGTTCGATTATTACTTTGGATTTTACTTACACTTATTACATTCCTCAATAATACCTTTAAACATACTAATTTTTAAAAGCGTATACGTGAGCGCAATATTCTTAAAATACGAGGTGTGTTCAAAAACTAACGAGAATTTTTAAATTTCGCGGGTTTGGAGAGTCCGCCTGTATAATTTTTTTTTATTATGTTGGTACACATGTC
>DWLR01004633.1:0-11850 GCA_018246295.1 Papilio alexanor hazarajatica | reverse complement strand
AATACACAAGGAGTATAGTCAAGCACGGTGGCGGTAACATTAAAGTTTGGAGGTGTTTTTCCGGATGTGGAGTTGGAACCGTTCGGAAGATTGAAGGTACAATGGATCAATGGCAATACAAAAATATCTTAGAGCATACAACGATTCCCTACATGGACGATCATTTACCTGTAACCTGGATCTTTCAGCATGACAATGACAATAGCGTCAAATTTTTCCTTAGCGAACAGCGTATATCCGTTTTAGACTGGCCAGCAAATAGTCCGGTTTAAACTCGATAGAATATCTCTGGTATATTGTTAAAAAGAAAGTCTCAAACAAAAGTAACACCAGTCAAAACGAACTATATGAAACATTTGTTGAAGCATGGAATTCAATCCGCCTAGAAAAATGTATGAAATTGATTGAATCAATGCGACGTCGTTGCCGTGCTGTTATTGAAAATAAGGGATACGCCACTAAATATTATTTATAACTATTGGTAGGTTATGGATAGTAGCTATTTCTTAAATTACAATACTAATTACTAATACTTAAAAAATATTGTTTTTTTATACTTTTTTGTTGTTGTTTCTAATTAGTTGACCATTATTGTTCATACCTTAAAACTGATTTAAATGTTTATCCGTAATGTAATATTGAAACTGCACTTGTGTAATGGGATTTATATTGTTTTTCTAATAAATGATAAATCGTTGATCATATTGTTGTCCAATTTATTGTTTAATTTCAAAATAAAAACGATTGCGGTGAAGTATCTTACATAATGTCAAGGACCGTTGGCAGTGTCTCCAATTATCTGACCACCACTGTATATATTTGAAGGATGTTAGTGCTGTCGCGTTCTTCACTTTAAAGGTTACCGAGTTTGTTTGAGCTTAATTCACTGTGTTGTCCAAAACATCGAAGAGATCATGAGTGTTGGATTTTATGGCAAGTACGGTAAGTACCTACATTGCATTCGATAGTTTCTCAATAAATCGACACGGCTCTCACCACACCGACGCGGCTCGTGGCTGTGCATATTAATCTGTCATTACCTCAAAGTGTAGACGAATCTTTCATCAAATTGAAAGAAAATTGAATAAATAGAAAAACTAATTCCGTAATTTACATTTTCATAAAAAGTACAAACCACAGACTGTATGATTGTTGACACTGTATGGGTTTTATACGACGTCATATGCGCTACAACATTCGAGGGGAAGAAAACGAATGTAATGATTAGCCGTTTTAGTTACATGAGATTCCAATGGAAAGGAGATACATACATATATGCATGCATACGTACATATCTACGAAAAATTTTGCCCTCCTTCTGTGTCAGTCGCACAATAAATACGTAAAAATTAGGAAGTTATAAAATGTCCATCGAGTATTATATTGACCGGTCAAAAGACCAGCAAGATGCAGCAAGATGAGCAAGAAGTTCGCTCTCACCTATAGAAGCGTATTATATACCACAGTTTCCCGAGGTCACGTACAACTCTTTGGCATAGCGATTTACAACTGAGTCACGCAGCGCGGCGCCCTCACGCACCAACTACCCAATTATTACTAGTGGCTTGGTCGAGTGCGTACGAAAGTGATTTCCTGCTTAAATAAATTTCTATTTAATCGTATTTATAAATTCAGTTCGGAAAATTTTCCTTTCATTTATTTTCATTCTATAATTGTCGCTCTATCTCCTCATATATTTGACTGACCGGTTGGCGCAGTGGTAAGATACTCGCCTCTCAGGCCGCAGGTCGTGGGTTTGATTCCGACCCAGGACAAATATTTTTGTGCATGAACATATCTGTCTTGTGTCTAGGTGTAATTATCTATATATGTATGTTTTTACAAAAAAATAAAAATATTAATATATGTAGTATATCAGTTATCTGGTTTCCATAGCACAAGCTCTGCTTAGTTTGAGCCATGTGTGAAAAAAATTCCGTAATTCATTTATCTTAAGAAATTCCCATTTTTATTACTCTAGTTTTAGCTATATTACATTTTGCGTTATAGAGTAACAAGCAATGTACTCTTGTTTGTCCAATCACTGTATATTATTTTTCACTTTTCCGTACTTTCGCTCGTGTAAACATAATACCAATTTAAAATTATTATAGGTGATATCAGCAAAATAGCGTCACTTTTGCAAAAATTTAAATTAATCATTGCATTTGATATTTTGTTTAAAAGTAAAACCGTAACTCGAATCAATCAAATAAAATGAATATAAGTAAATAAAAAGAGTAAACATTATCTCAATAAAAAGAAATATACAGGTACATTTTTTCCTGTTGAATTTTTAAAACGCTTTCGGCTCACAAATAAATACACGAGTAGCAGACTATTGGCAATTTTCAAAGTAGTTGGAGCGGTAAATAAATATTTGTTTATTACAATTAATGGATTCAATACGATTACCGTGTCTCCATGTAAGTTTTATAGACAAATTTAGATATATGCGAAATATAGAACTGTTAAGGTTTCCGGGGATGCACTACCATATCATCTACTCGTATGTATGAATCATGCCAGAGTATACGCCGTGGAACTCAATATCCGACATGTTCTCCTTCCTCCATTATAAAAAAAGTTAGACTCTAAAATTATTAAAATTTTCGTGAGGTATTATTAACCAAATGAAATAAATATCAAGTTTCGGACCTATCGGAGGCTTTTCTTCAGTACTCGAAGTACTCAGTGCGAAGCGGGACGCGATTGCGAACTGAGCCCACTCTGCAAGATGGACCTCCAACAGGTCTAAAACTTGCCGCTGCCTATACACCGCAATACGAGAACGAGTTCAGCCGTTTAATTTATTATTTAGTTTATATATATTATATATATTCATATCAATCTCAAAGTTAACAATACCTAAATAATAACTTAAAACAACGTGATAACTTAAAGTGTTCGATTACATTATTTTGTCGAACATCTTGCTTATATTTCCGTTTTAATTTTATAAATTATAGTAAATCAGAATCAGGCAGAAAACTGTGAAAAATGTCAAATACCGCTAGTGATAAAGTGGCACAGGAGTCGGAAAGCGGGACAAAACATGTTAAGACATCGTATATGATAAATTTATCAACGTGCAGGCATGACAGGAGATATCAATTAATCACTTGATGAAAATATAACGCTGACTTCAGTAATAAGAAAAATATATAAAACACATTCTGAAATACAATTTAAACGTAACAGAACTACGCAGCAGCAGTCGACCTGACCCGCGAAGTGACAAAATCGTAAAGTATCAACTTTGACACAAAGAAAAAAACATCAACAAGACCCAATTATTTCATTTCTTATTACATACCTAACTCGTCTCGTGTATTTATTGAATCCTTACAACGCTTTTCTTAGTTCCCTGTAAGCTAAAAATAAGACAAATCAATAAATCTGTTATCTAAAGAACATTTTAAATTTGTGTTTTCATTCATTTTAGCAGATTATTTTGACGTTTGTTTGTTTGACGCAACGTTTTTAGTACAATACGCGCAGAAGGAATAAAAACATTGGAACACTTAACGAAAGTAATACATCGGTAGAGTGCAGAGGTTATAAATATTTCATATCTAGTAAAAGCCGCCTTCATCAAATAAAGACTTTGTAAACGAAGTTAAATGGTTTTGTAAAAGTTTGATGTTAAGACGTGGCCACTAAAACTGCGGATTGCGGTACGTTATTGATCCAAACATTAAGAAGGCAATGCATGTTAGGTATATTTTAAAGCACATTTTTAGAATATTGAATCTATGTTATTATTTCCCATTAATTCATATACTAAGACTGTTTAAGGCATACACCAGCAATATCTTTAATTACTTCACAGTGTATAATTTTCACATTTTTTCAATATATCACCAATCTACTTGTTTCCTGGCCCCGCCCAGCATAGCAGTTAGAACGTAATACAATTACTAATTTATGAGCCTGAAGCGCCTCACTGCGGCCTCACGAACAACAAAAAATTCACATCCAAAAAAAATACTGTATATTTATTATACTAACCGAATTAAGGCGTAAAAGAGAAACAGTAATTGAAAATCACTATATATACGATAAAAATTCCAAAATTGATCATCTCTCCAAACAAGTTAACCGACGATTTCTTTTATGCCAAAAAAAAATAAAAATGCATAATTCAGTTTTGCATTTTTAATAAGAAAACAATAATGTGAAATTAAAATCATAAATCGTATTTTAAGTTGAGATAAAGGGGAAAGCAATTTCAAATTTGAACCTAATTGAATTTAATTTAGGGTTTGAACAGTTGTATTCTAAAAGTAAGAACCGAATAAAAGATGATCTTACTTAAAAAAAACTAATTTAATTGACAACTTGTTGAATTTAGCATTTATCAATCTGTCTTTTGGCAGTTGTCAGCCACCATGTTGCCGCCGCCATGTTGCCGCCGCCATGTTGCCACCGCCATATTTGCCGCGTCACCTGACAGCGTCGGTAAACCGAGTGGAAGACGAATGATGGATTATCGTATGCGGAACATCGTTAATAATGATTTTATCGTTTATTTATCGATGTAGTTCTCTCGTTTCAGTTTAGTTTTATTATGATGAAACGCCCTCGACTGACTAACTGGGAAGAAAAAACAAAGTTATGATGTTCATTACTTTGTATTTTCTTCGATGCTTATTATATTAAATATATGCTTTATTAATGATTATTATCACGAAAGTATTTTTTTACACTTCTTTTCGCAAAAAATATTGTGACTTACGCAAACAGTGTTGATTAGAAAATAAATACAATGCAAAAGTGAAAATGAATAAGCACCGGGTAGGCGCCTTCTGTATCAGGTAAGAAGTCCCTCGTTACAGAGGCCATTTCTCCTTCCTTATAGCGCCTGTTCCATTCGTCAAGTGAGTCCAAACGAAGTTGTCGCTTGACGAATGAAACAGGCCATTTGTCGTAGTGAGGTTTGGTCTTTACCCCGACTGCGGCTTGTTTCGCCAGTTCGTCCGCCCTTTCGTTTCCCTCCACCCCTATGTGTCGATGCTGACCCTGCCGTCAATTTTGCTGTCGTCGGTGAAAATCCTCACATCGACGGCAGCTCGCTGGGCAGCTTCGTCACCGTCCATCAAACAGTCGAACTGTATCCCTCCCCCGTGAGCGGGGTGCTGGTACTCCTCAAACCTGAACGGCCTCTCCAAATGTCGGTCCCCCATCACCCGCTGGGTAACCCTTCTTTACTTCATAAAGAAGGGTCACCCAGCGGACCGAAGGTCCGACCCAACCTCTTGGACCCGAAGATCCAGAGGCAACAACCCGAGTGTTAGGGTAGCGTTTAGAGAGACCGTCCAATAGGCCCTCACTATCTTCTGTGCGAAACCTCGCTGCACCCGGTCTAGCAACTTGCGAGTAGTCCTCTTCCGCGCTGCCGGCTCCCACGCACTGGCCGCATAGATGATGATGGGCTCCACAACGGCTACGTACGTGGTCCTGATGATCTCAGGATTCAGGCCCCACGAGACTTTTGCGGCGGTTGACAGTTGACGATAGAGGCTGTGCGCTTTTTTGCAGATTTCTGCTATGTGCGCGTTGAAAGTGAGCTTATCGTCAACTGTCAACCCCAAGATCTTCATACTGTTTACCTGCTCAATGGGCCTCCCGTCCATGCTCAAACGCGGGGAGTCGTATATAAATTTGAGAGTAAATAACATAACGTACGGAACAAACTTGTGTTTGTTCCGTACTCCCCACGCCCGAACATAATCAAGAGCCGCATTGGCGCTGCCCTGTATGTCTGTGGCCACGTCGTCGGCAAAGGTCTGACAACGGACGCCCATCTCTTCCAGTGCCACCAGGAGCGGATTCAGCAGCAGGTTCCAGAGCGTAGGACCCCCAATAGAGCCCTGCACGCACCCTTTGGTGGGTCTACAGGTCCATTCGGACCCCACATACCTGAGGCGTACTGTCCTTTCACTAAGATAGTGATAGAGCAAACGCCTCAGGTTTTCGGGGCACCGAGTTTCGGCTAGTCTGCACCTCACAGCCGGCCTCCAGGCGTTATCGAAGGCTCCCTCTATGTATAGCAATACCTGCACAACGAGCTTTCTTCTTTCGACTTCAGCCCGTAAATGCTGGATTATGACATAGAGGGAGTCTTCGGTACTACGCTGAGGCACAAAGCCATATTGGTGCCGGCTGATCATTGGCGCAGTATGCCAGCGGACCCGCTTCACCACCATATTTTCTAAAATTTTGCTTAACACCGGCAGAAGGCCGATGGGGCCGAACGATTTGGGGTGCGTGTAGTCCGCTCTATTGGGTTTCCTAAACCTAAGATATTGTCTGATTAGAATGTATTGTCATAACAGTGCTTACAAAAGCTACATCCATACTGCGCTCACGTAGGCGCACCTCGCTTCTGCGAGGGCTCAAATGCGTCAGCAAACCAAGTTTTACGTGGCTTTAAACTGCTACTGTTTATTTGGTAAAACGATGGTAATTCACAAAGGCAAACAACTAGTATATGCGCTTGTAAAAATAAAATAGCAAAAATGCCTCTATAACAAAATTGTGGTAAATATACATATGTAGCTAATCCTAGCTCTAAACATGCCAATGAGAGTAGTATAAAAACACTACACAAATGTAATAAGTGCAATGCTTTTCACTTGTATTTTAGTTTAACTTTGGCAGAAAATACTTCTTGAAATGATAAATTATTATGAACTTATGTTTAATTACATCATAACGTGTACTTGAAGGGGATCAATACAGATTTGGTTTTAAAATGTAATATCGGAGTGAATGCAATAAGTTTATTGTAGGGCGACACGTGGCCGCGTAGTTACTGAACGGAATCGGTTAAGGCTCACACTGCACTTTGTCCTATTTTCAACTTGATTTTACTAGACAAGGTTGGAACCGGAATATTAAGGTAATGAACACAATTATTTGTAATATCGGATTAATATCTTATTTAATACATTTGCCAACATAATCATGTTTCAAGTTTCTGGCAAGATTAAGGGTATGTGTAACTCGCGCGTACATAAATTATAATTATAATATTATTAGAAATAATATAATTATTGATTTTATTGCCACTTTTACATTTAAAAATGTTTTTTTTTATTTTTTTATTTATTTTTAACACTCACTAATATACAAATTTAATACCTCGCCAAACTGACTAGCAGTTTGTTGGTGATTTAATATTTGCACTCACACTCACTGCAATAAGAAAAACCGTTACAAAAAAAAATACAATTATGTTAAAGAGGCCAACTTTACCGACACTGAATTACAAAACACAAAACAAACATGTAATACACCTACATACAATATTTCTATTTCTTTTTGTCAATGAATGTTTATTACTTACTACCTATGTTGTCATAATACCTGTGACATTTAATTTTCTTTAATAATTAAGATTATAAAATCACACCTTAAAATACACATATATTGGTTTTTGTTTTCTAAGAAAATAAGATCGTGGAATAGATATACCTCTTAAATGATGATTCTTTATTTTATGAGAGTTGAAATTGAATTCCGCGGCGCTCGGAGCGGAGCTGGCTATTGCCGAGTTTAGCCGGGTATAACCGGATATAACCGGGTATCGGATGCAATTGACGAGAGACGAGTCGTCAAAGTGATTGCACGTCATGTTCCCGACTTCATTCAAACGCACATTTGCTGTTTAGTCGCTGACAATTCAATTTTGTTAGAAATTGTGTGCGGCACAATGTATTGGGTTGGTGTGATTTTCGGAACCTAATTTACCTGCATTAGGTAGACTAGACCACATAACTGCACTGCAACCGACTTAAAAAAAAGAGGTTCTCAATACACTTGTATTTTATGGAAGGATATTCGCAAGTATCGCAAGTCATTGAACCTTGGGTTCTGCGAATAAAACGAAAATTGGCATACTAGATTTAAGCCAAGCCATATTTGCGCTTAATGGATTTGTAATGAGACGTATCATGGCTATGAGTAAATGACTTATAAATATAATTATATAGATACAGTTGACAAACCTAGCAATGAACATTTGTAGTAGATTTTGTTTTTGTTAAAAAAATAAAAGATTATAAATTAAGCAATAAATTTAACTCTTTAAATGACATTTGAGTAAAGCATACCTTAAATTACCTAGCGTTTTAAAAATCTAATCTAGGACTTTAAAATAGGTTACCTATTTTTTATTAACTGTTCTGCAAGACTGCTTATGAGTATACTAAATAAAACCTACTCTACCGCAACATTTTTTGGAAGAAGGTAAATCCATAGATACGATGTAAGCCATTGAGATCATCTTCATCTTTTCTGGAATAAAGTGTAAATAAAACGCTATCATATCTAGTTTGTCTTTCCAAACCATTACAGCGAGACGATAGTATAAAATGATTTAATTTAACCTATATACAGACAGTAGCAGGGATTTGCCGACGGCCCGATACGTAACTCACAGTGTCAAAGCCAGACTAGAAGAGAGCAATCTCGGCTGTAAATGATCTGACCTAGTTAGCAAAGAATAAAACCTAAGTGCCTTCAGTATACTCACTCATGTAACAACTGTAGAAAGAAATTATTTACGGTCTCGTAAAATATTTTAAAGATAATATAGATAAATTATTTTTCGAATATTTCAGGTCAAAGTTTATACACAATCTCTATACAAAATTAGATCCAAATCGTCAAAGCCGTTTCTGAGGTATTCGAAATAAAATATGTTACAAAAATTACTCTCTTTTTAACCGACTTAAAAAAGATGGAGCTTCTCAATTAGTCTATATGTTCGGTCGTCTGAGAGAACTTCGTCATTTATTAACCGATTTTTTTTTTTCTTTTGTTGGAAAATGGACATTCGCTATTGGGTTCCGTAGAATTTTGAACGTCATTTTCATTTATTGTCATTGAGGTTCCGATGATAGACAGAAAATTGACATTTCGGTAGACTTAAGACAAGCCCCGTTTGAATTTAATGGACTTGTATTAAGACATAGCGCGATTTTAAATAAAACTGTGTTGCCCGCAGCTTCGCACGTGCTCCTTTCGTAACATTTTGTTTTTTGTAATTAGTATCCTCTTAAATATAAGAAAATTAATAAATTTCAAGAATAAATAATAACAATGTCAACCTAAAAAAGGGAAAAACTATACGAATTTGAAGTTGGTTTTGGATAAAAAAATTAAAATATTTTAAGTCTATTTGCCCCATTCTACTTTAAAAAGAGCGTAGCATTCGTTGAGATATTTTCATTTATTATATTTTGTATATTAACCCAAACACACATTCAAAATTAAATCGAACATTGATTTTTATTAATAACGAGCAATTATTGCCTCGCTCCCAATATGAGCTGAAGCACTTAGACTGATTTGATTGGGCATTTTAAGCTCGGTGCTTTAATAATATTACTTGCATGTTAATATCATTGATGGATATTATTTCAACAGAAGCTGCTGCAGGCTGTATTAATATAGACATCACATGAAGAGAATTAATTGCGTCGCAGATATCTTTGTAAAACACAAAAAAGCTATAACTCAGAGGAAACGATACTTTTGATAGGAATAAAATAATATTCATTAAAAATAAATAATGGCCTATTATCGTTATGACAAAGTAGGAAAGTTTTGCATTTTTGAGCGTAAATTTCATTTTACATCATTCATTACTTAGTTACAAAAAAAAAACGTACAAGGGCTTAGCAATTTAACTTCGAGGCTAGATATATCAAAGAGAACAACATAAAGAAGAAATAAATTATTTGATGTGTATTATCAAAAACAAAACATTTTACTCTAATGTAAATAAAATAAAAATATAACCGCTCACGTCTTCTAATCGAAATTTGATAGTGTCAATGGCCGCTTTTCATAGATTATCAAGATCTTAAGTATAACATTAAAGTTCATCGTCATGAAGTGGATTACAAATAAATAAAAGTATGAAATATAAATATACATCTTGACATGGGCTTACTTTAATATAATATATTAATCATTCATAACAATGTCCTCCCGCTGTCTATCTGTCTGTTGACATTGTTATAATAATATGTCTTTAATACAATAAATCATTTATAACTGAAATGAAATTAAAAAAAATTGTACGAGTACAAGCTCCGACACGACCATAAAATGAACGGGACTATTAATGAGTCCGCTTAACTAATAGCATAATGGTTTAGAGTACGGACTACTGAATATGAGGTCGTGAGTTCGAATCCTGTCTGCCATTCGAGTATTGTTGCTTACCATATCCTCGCACAAGCGTTTAAGCTTAGTTGGAATGGTAAAAAAAAACGCCCGCTTCGCTCGACTCTTTGGCGGTCGAGCCTCAACTATGAAAATTATCATAAAAATTACCTATGCGAAGCCGGGGCGCGCACTAGTTAAATATAGTTTTATATTAAAATATCCACAAGGGAAGCGTCCTCGTCCAATATGGCGCGTATCGAATGTCGCACATGATCACGTGACATCACCAGTCACAAACGTCCCTCCCTCGTGAATATTGAGTTACGGTCCCATTGTAGCTTTACTTTGCCTCACTTCTAATATCATACCGGTCCTCTAATATTACGAATATTATAATGTAGAAAACGAGCAAGAACTTGTCTAACATGTAAGTGCTATGGAATATTTAGTACAGCAAAGAAATGCTGTCAGGTGTAGTCTGCCATTTATTTTTGAAAGGAGTAATAGTGGCAAACTATTTATAGGTAAACTATTTATTGTATCTATACAAGCGTTTTTCACACATAATATGAGGAAAAAAATCTAAATAAATTCAAGTAGTCAAGAGTTACCAAAAATAAAATGAAATATTCTCAAAAAAAAAATGAAAAAAAACGAAAGTCTCAGAAATATTAAAATTAAAATAACACTATCGTAGTTAGTTCCTAACTTAAACTAACTTCTTTGGAATAAACTAGCGGAAAAAAGGCGCGGTAATTTGTCCCATCCTCGAGCAACCTTACTGCCTCCTATAACTCAGGAAATAAGAGTTTTATAAGACTGAGTTATTGAAATACACTCTTATAACAATATAATCCATACAATGTTACATGAGTCACTTACTTTTTTACGAATTTTCTGTAATAAACACAAATTTCTCTTCGTTGTTGTTGCGAGCACAATTGACCGCATGCAATGAAAAGTTACTCTACTTAAGAGTTGTCAAATTTACCAGCTTTTAAAACTTTTTGTGATATTACAGTTTATCATAAAATCTACCAATACGCCAAAATTTGTACACATTGCAACAGGTAAAAAAAAAATCTATATTATATAGTATAAGATATAGGCTAAGGTAAAGTTGCAAGTAGTAGAAAGCACGCGCGGGGTGTGCCCTGCCGCCGCGCCTCTTAGCGTCCCGCTGAAAACTTAAATTATGTTCTGCGCGTCGACTCGTAATACGATATTCCGAGCGGTCATAAAGTTTGAATCACATGATAAGTAGGTACGTAATAAGGTCGCCGCGTCCATAAAATTCGCTTGCAGAGTTAGTGTGCGCGTGTCTCTCCCGAGCGCCCGACCGATAAACTATTAATCATATTAACCCTCTGCTGTTAGGTTTATAATGTTACTGCTAGGTAGGGCTATGAAAATAGCGAGTTTCATTCCTCTTTCGCCATTTAAAATAGTCGAACATATTGTATAATGTATAAAAGAATGAACGATTGATCAATATCAGTTTCGAGACGCCTGTAACCCAGAGAGGTAGACAGAGAATAGGGATCTTCGTTTGACACACACACACACACATATATATATATATCCTCTTTGGTTAAGAATTCCAAATTCAAATTTATAAATTCATTTAGCTGGTACATTTGAGTTTTGAAAACAGTCATTCATTTGTTT
>DWLR01004632.1:0-11851 GCA_018246295.1 Papilio alexanor hazarajatica | reverse complement strand
TCTTGGATGAATGCCATCAAGTGAGGGTTTTCTAGAAGAATGAAGCCTGCTAATGTCACATGAAAACAAAAATATTTAAAATGACATTCCATTTTCGAAAAAGTATTTATGGCTAGACTAGGTACTAAATTAACAATATTGTAAAACCATTGAGAGACCATTTTCAAAGACGTACTGAATAGTAAAGTGAAATGAAACAAAATATATACGGATTAAAAAAAACATTAGGTTTTTAGATCAATTTGCTGATAAAGTAGTTCCAAATTCCATCCACACCATCTTGAATATTGGTATTCCACAACCGTATGGTTTTCGCGCAAATTCCTGCCTCATATAACTGCTCTGCGAAATTTGTCTTTAGCGATATTACCACATCAATACAACTTAAAGTTCTTCATGATAAAGAGTATTCCTTCCTTAGCTTAATCCCCAAAACACCCGAGAACGCTGAACATTTACCCCCTTATGTTTTGTATAATAACGTGTCACAGATTTTTGCAGCAGAAAAAAATATGCAAAATAAAAAAGAATCGGACAAGTTGCGACGCCACTACCGTGACTGTAAATTAAAAAAAACAACCGGGTAATGATTTGATTCGAGTAAAACGCAGCTAATGTAAAGTCAATTGCTTAGTAAATTAGTTGATTACGGTAAAGTACACGCTATATGAAGGCGCACGTAAGAAAGCTGCCGCGTATCGGTGTGGGCCGCATGCAGTATGCTGGCGCTGCCACTGCTGCCACTGCTGCCACTGCTGCCACCGCTGCTACTGCCGCCGCTGCTGCTGCCGCTGCTGCTTACGGCAGCTCGTGCCGCACCCGTGAGTCTCTTCAAACTTTCTGGATTTCCAGATATACCTTCTGTAGTCCTTAGTACTTCTCATTTGCTGAAAAAATATGTTGTAGTCATGACATAAAAAAAGCTTACAGTACGCGCCTTTTCGACATTCAGGTTTCATCTGGACAGCCCAACTGTTGCAGCTGCTCAAAAAACTGCTCAATTATTAAATAATATTGCATTATATTTATTAATTTATTCGATCTTTAAACGTCAACGCAGCTCTACTACCCTACGGAGGGCAAGTCCCTAGCCGCGGTGGTGAGCGAGCATGCTCGGGCAGCGGCGAACGAGCATGTTCGCGCGGCGGGGAGAGAACACGCTTGGGCGATGTGGCCGGCAAGCCTGCAAGAGCCCCGTCTGCCGCCAGCACTGAATCTTGACACCATCAAGAAGGTCGCGGAGATTCTCATCATGCTCGGCGAACAGGTATTGGGTTAGGATACGTTACTTAAATTACTGATTTAATTCATTAAGTCTCAATAAATTCGCAATCACGCCCATAACCCAAAGGGTAGGCAGAGATGCAATAGCATGGCATGCTCTCACTTCTACATCCATTCATCTATGCATTCATCGACCGATATTCGACTGCTATTAACTTAATTACGATAACTATAGGTAATTCCTGGAATAACAAGCGAGGCCCCCGCCGGCGCGGGGGTGACTGCCACCATCGAAGAGATGCCTAACGATCCAGTCAACATTGAGAAAACAAACAATATTAGAATATAGTGGTGGAATAGGCTTCTTTCATAAAAGGTATTCGTCAACAAATTTCGTAAAGGCATTTCAAATTTAAGAAAAATTCTATAAAGATGATATTTGTCCAGCAGCACAATCCATATTTGTAAATAAAATTTACGCAACAATTTGTGGAGGCAACACACTATCACACAGGCTGTGGTCAAAACTCGTAAGAGCATTTAAATCTAGCTCTTCAGTGTTCAATGTTGTTCCTTAATGGCAACAACCCGACAAAGAAATGTCAGTATGTGAATCAGAAAGCTCTCTATTTCTGGGTATTTTTAGAAATACCCAGAAATAGAGAGCTTTCGTTTACGAGTTCAGTATGTTATTAGTAACATACTGAATTCGTAAACGTCGAATACTATGCCCAGAAACATCAAGCGCACACGCGTTATCTATGCTATCCCACTCATATCGTAAAAATACCTAATAATATTCAGCAATACGAGATCTGTTTATTATTATCATAAAGTTTATTTTAGTGTTTCTGAGGACTTTCAACTTATGAAGAATTATTTTCACTCAAAGACAAAAGAATAGACAATAGCGTAAGTCTTAAGGAATTAAAACATTTTTATTGTTACAAAAAAATATAACAATAGCTTAAATACTATAACTTTGTCCTTCAACATAACATTCAGCCACGTCTATGGCAGCAAAATAATTACACGTCGATGATACACGCATTTGTAACAGAATTATGATGATCGAGGAATCTCAAAAGATTCAATTACAACTTATTGCTTTGAAGTTATATTTTTTCAAATGTGTTTCAAATCATTTAAATGCGGTACATCGGTATAAATTAGAAATGTACTACTAGTCATAAACTTAAGGATGGAAATCCTAAGGTTACTTTAACAACGTTTAACAAGGTTGTAATTGTGTCTTATACGCGTGTGAATCAAAAATCCGCCTTACTGTAAACGACCTTAACTGTAGTTGTCAAAAAGAACATACAGCTATTGTATCGTATATCATCAAATGTATTACACACAAACTACGGTGAACAAACACGCGGTGCACAACACAATTTCAAAAATTCTAATATTCTAGATCATTATCTACAAAAATTACACTATAAAAGATTTTGTAGACATGTCGTGCAATGTGCTATGTAAAAACAATAATATAAAAAGAAATCAACAAATTGAATGGCTTATAACAAATCTGTAATATCGTAGTTAAGATGAAATCATGAGTTCATTATGTAGGACATCGATAGCTATCGCAATAAATAAAACAGACGAGATTTTAGTACTAATCAATTTCATTATTAATTTCCTCAACCTTTTCCCATTTATGGAATTATGGGATCACAGAGTCAGATTAAGTAGAATAGTTGGAAATAATATAATACTACAAAAGTAAACTGTTGATTTGATGTAAGATTAAAACAAAATCGTTTGCACAACAGATCATTAAAATTAACTATGGTCGTAAGTAAAAAAAATGAAATCGTCGTATGTAGACGATCTGTGAAATTCATGTGTATATTTTAACGATGTTTATAAGTATATGCATTTCGTTTTATCTCAAAGATGTACAGCTATATATAACTTTATAACTCTTCACTAGTAATCTCGAACTTAGCATTGTAGTACACATCAAATTAGAAGTTTGAAGCCGTTACCAGGAAAGACACTGCGCATTCTGCTAACTGATTTAATATGATTATGATAGGTTTTAAACATTATTTAACAAACTTAATTTATTTTTCCAAAGCGAGGTAGATGGTTTTCTTTATGTAATGAAAAAAAATACAATTTGGAAAACAGTGAGAGGACAACCTCGTCTGTTGTTGCACATTCACATGAAACAATTTTGCCGCGGTCCTCATACAATACCTTACAATGTTTCTTATTAATTATACATAATACACTAGCAACATGATTTAAATGTTGATAACATAACATCCCTCATCACGAAAGCTGATGAAATTCTTAATTTGATAGTGTTTGAAGAGATACAACTGCTTGTACATTCATTGACGAACGATATTTAGATAAAAACACATTTACTGGTCTAAAATGTAGTTAACAATCTATTTATGTAATAGAACAATATAATTTTGGTTTTGTGGGAAGGCTTTGTAACATGTTGCTTATAGTTCCATAGGAAATTCCGTAATTTTACAGAGCACAAGTCAACTTGTCGCTTTCCGAGTTAGTCGTTGAATAGTTTCGATTAGATGTGACCTATAGGATCGTTATCCCTTTGACGCAACTTTTCTTCTGTGTTTACTGAAATCCTCTTTCCTCTTAGAACATCTGTCGGTAACCGGATCTCCTATTATAATAGGAATCACCTGAAAATTTATTATTAAATTAATTTACGCGATTTATAATTTAATGTAATTTAAGAAATATCTTCGTTGTGAATATACCAAGAAGTGGAGTGTAACAAGCTAAATAACATTGTAGGACAGTCACACTTCAATTTAATCTACACTTTGACTTAGAGAACCTTCTTAATACATTTCTACTACTTTTTGCACAAACTAACAATTAAGACAGAATATAATATCTGGATTAAGAATCCCAATGTTTTGTTCTTTTGACTGCGTTATAAACAAGCATTGCGCCGTACCTGTTCGCCGAGCATCAGCAGGATCTCGGCCACCTTGCGCAGCGCGTGCAGCTCGTCCTCGATGCCGCTGGCGGCGGCCGCGGCGGCGGCGCTGTGGTACCGGGCAGACGTGTACTCGTCGAAGCTCCACGAGTTCGTCGTGTGCTTTTTCTCATTTGACTCGGCCACATCTCCTGCCGTCGTCACTTCTTCTTCGAGCTATAAAATTATTAATTTATTTGTTGAACCAATGGCACCGATACGACTTGCGCCTGTCTGCCCGCTAAAAACAATATCTGGGATTCTACCACTGACCTTTTTCAACCTCACATTTTATAATTTTGCATTTGACTCGTCGTGTGAGTTAACCTCTAGTCAAAGACTAATCTCTCCTTTCTTTCTGAAAAGAAAAATTACGCTTGCAACTTTTTCGGTACTGCGAAAGTTCTGACCCTTTACAATTACAGGCAAAGATTACATGTTTATAAATGCACCTTCTTTTCGCATTTTTAATCATAAAACATAGTGAAAGTTTTGCATAGCGTGTCACGCGTATATTTTAATCACTTTTCGAAGACTGACTTGCTAGTTTATCGGCAATGTTACAAATTCCCACATGCACCTCTCATCTGCACTGTTGCAACGATAAGCTGACAGTATACCAATGGTCTCACCAAAACTTCGAGAATCATCACAAATTATATTGTTCTATCTGTTAAATTATCTGTACAATGCGTACCTCCTCAACGCTCAGGGGAAAGCACCAGGTGAAACGCGCGGCGAGCGAGCACAGCAGGCAGAGACGCGTCCAATCCATGACGCCGCGTCGCACACACAGCGCCGTCGACACTCCTCGCTGCCGGACTGCCTCTCGCACTCACCATTTTGTTTATTTTATTTTAGTCTTTAGTGGAAGGTAAAGTATAGCTGTAAACAATAGCACGGGCTGCGCAACATCAGCCCTTTGCCATTGTTCTCTTGCATCTCTCGATTTGTTAATGAATCTGCGCAAAAATAATACGCCGTGTTTATATAAACTTGTTTCGTGCTATTGTCAAATTTTCGTCGATGACGATTTGCTAAGAACAATAAATGACTGTTTTGTCAACTATTTGTAAGCATTGTAAGGTTTGTGCTTTTGGCTGAAACAAAATGTTTGGGCGGATCACAATATTGTTTTTCGAATCAAGTACTGTTGCAAACAGAAGCAGTGGTAGAGCCCGCAACAATAACAACTGTAGACACTGGGTCCTAAACATCCCAACGAGCGTTCTTTACATTTAGAATACTACAAAGCAAACATTCAAAAACAAATACCTCGGAGAAGAGATAATTCGTTATGAGTGTTGCCTTAAGGTTCCCTGATATTTGAGGTCATCTGCTAGAAGTAGCCTTCGTGACGCAATTTTTAAGTACGATAAATATTGAGTGTAGTACCTTTTTGATTTTATTTTTTGTCTTTTTCTGTTAACAGTTGAAATGGGAAATATACTTTATTGTATTCATAGTTATAATGATCAGCATTATCGTCATGCTCGACAAAGGCACGCGATGTGCCGCGCGCCCTCGAGCCCGCGGCCCGGCGCCTCCCCCTCCTTCGGTACCAGCTCAAATACTAAGTTGAGGCACGACGTAATACTCACATAACAATGTTAAAATGCGCACAACACACAGAATTTAAGATCGGATTGATTTAAACACAAATGTTAACATAATACAGAAGGCCGATTCGTGTAAAGTTTTTGATTACACGAATACATGTTTACACACGTCATGTCATGTGATGTTATTATAACTTTATTTTGAGATGTTTTTTACTGCATTTTTCATATCTAGTAGTTTTGTAAACCGTAAAAATATATTGAAATTGTTACCAGAAAGTGTACTAATACTGTCGTGGAAGGGTGAGAAGCCTCAACTGTTGCTCCTCGTATCACTGATGTTTAGGTCATGTAATTAGTGTTAGCTGATGTACAGACAAACGAGAAAATCACAGCTGGGCTTATTATCGCATGACTGAGACTCTGCGACCTTCAGTAACATCAGCTGCAGTCAGCGACTAGTACTTTGAAGGTTTTAAGTAATCAGTTGTTATTGACCACAAGTACACTATTTATTTACCATTAATAATTAAGTGAATCTGTTTTATTTTCCTGTTTGTCAGTTGCTTAGATAACAATTATTTAATTCAAACGTCAATTATTCAGGGCCAGAACATCACGCTGACACTCGTAGAAACAATTACTTTAAAAATTCATAAAAAACAATCCCATCTCAATAAATAAAGTGAAACGACACCTTGCTTGTGTAAAATTATATTTCTTATGACCACTGACATGAGAAATATGGAATCTATGAAATATGGACTAGAAATAACAGGCTTGGGAAGTAATCGTTGAAATATACAAATGGGAATTTTCGTAAATTCATTAATTTTCTTACATAGTATACGTATGTATGTAAATAAAATGGAATAAAAATGAAATTCAGTGTACTTCCTCGTTGCTGTGTTATAAATTGCAATAATTTGTTTTAATTTTTTTAATGTTTTCGAACGTGATCGAGGAAGCGTTCGTAAATACACTGCGACAATACAAATATGTTTGTTGTGATTCTGTCTCAGTTCAGTTTAGTGATTTTCAACGTAGTTAGCTCGGTAAGTGACATAAGTATGCGACGAGTGTCGGTCGGTCGGCAGGCGCGCGGGCCATGTGCCCGCCGCCCGGTGTCCCATATCAACAATGACAAAAATAATTCTTCCAGCGATAGGCATTTTATCATTCTCAACTTTTTGAATTGTCCTGCGTATTGTGATATACATTTTTGTTATACAACTACAAATTCAAAATGTATTTTATCATATTTAAGATTGTGTTTTTTGGGTAGTTGGTTCACACGCGCCTTCATACTTATAATAATAATGCAAAAGTTACTTTGCCAGTTTGTTTTGTTTCACGGCCAAAAATAATAAATTAACAAAAATGGTGAGCTATTGTAAATAGGTTCTTTGGACCATTGTCGCAAAACTAACACTTGAAGCTGAAATACGCAACTGAAATTTGAGTTGGCAAACGTGAGGTTGAAAATGTAAAAATGCGCTTTCCCAGGGCTACTCCTAGGAAACATTATTATTGTCAGATTTTTTATTTCTTATAAGACACGGGACGGAACGTAGAAATCAGCAGTAATCGACCACAGCTGTTCTTATATTTTTATGGTGTGATGCGAAGCAATCGTGAAGTCTTCTCTACATCTACGTCTAATTCATTACGAATTGAAAAGACTGACATTTGGTACAAAGCGAGACGCGCACCACAAGCGCGGAGGTGAAGGCCGAGGACGTAGGCTGGCAACCGTTGCACAACACATACACACAAACACATGCTTACACACACGCCCACGCAGACGACACACATACACACACAATATTATGTGGCGTGTTAAGAAATATATATGTACATATACATTTACATATTTTTCATATATTCACTGCATTATGGACTTCCTAGATAATAAATGGAGATGAGAATGGGATACTTCATAGAAGGAAACACCAAGACTTAGTGTACAGACAGACGCAATTAAAGTATCTTTTTTAGGATTTAAAGGACAGAAGATAACAGACAAATTGCAATGGAGAAACATAAGATATGTTATCTTCGTATAAATTTTTTGATTAAAAATTCCGAATATCGGACTCAGGGGAATCGTTTATACCAATGAAACATTTATAGACAAGATTCACACTTCATCAAATCTTATTCAGACGGCAGCATCTCTGGTTTGAAGAAACCAATTTCTAAAGGAAATCGTTTAATAACAGTCCATGCGGCGGAGAGGATGGTTTCATACCAAAAGCTCTGCTGATGTTCAAAACAAATCAAAAAAGTGGTGAATACCATAATGCTATGAACACAGACCAAATTTAAAGCTCAATAGCGTTGTGCATGCATCTGCATTGTTTGCCACCACAACGCTATCACAACGCTACCACAACGCTACCACAACGCTACCACAAGGCTACCACAACGCTACCAAAACGCTACCACAACGCTACCACAACGCTACCAAAACGCTACCACAACGCTACCACAACGCTACCACAATTCGTTAGAAAATCCCGCTCCCACTTCAAATATTCGTAAACAAGATATGATTGACTGGCTCAAGTATCGCAATATCGATCACTCCACATTGATGCTTAAACCACAACTCTATCGATTGATACTGCAAATCAAACAATGATAAATTGAATATAAAATTGACACTTAGGAACCCTACACCCTACCACCCGGATTTCAACTCAATTGAAAAAATATGGGCAATGATAAACGGATACATAGCGAAAAAAAAACGTTACAATGAATCATTGCCAATTTTGAAGTTTTTTTTCTGGCTCTTCTTTTGATAATCACTCACACAAATGTAAAGTTCAGCTTAGGCGTCGCGAACTGTATCAAGGAAACGATGACGATGCAGATAAAAATAAACAACAAGACATTTAGGATCGAGGTGAAAACCCAAGGAAATCTATTTTATATTTTACTTTAATGTAGTGGTTAAATAAAATTCATTTACACTTATCAATATGTCAACCGAAAAGTTATTTCTTGCCATCCTAATTAGCTTGTACTGATAGGAAACTTGTAAGGAAATAAATCCAGAACTCGTGGTATCATAACTAGGTGCTATCAAGGACGTAAAGGGCCCGCGCAGGGAACCGTAAACTATCTGTACCTTAGCGCAACTTGAACGTTTAGAATCTGTATGGAAGATATAATTCAGTAAAAAGCGCCACAAGGTGCACTGGGGAACCCTGCAGCGCTCGTGGACAGATGAACAGTAAGTATTATTTAGCATTGGATTATATTGACAATATTATTAACTTCCTTAGTCCGCAAACAGCACGACTGCGTACGTCACAGCTTTTATTTTAAAAATAAAAGGATTAAAAGCCTTATATGATGTTTACGAGCAGGTCAGGGAATTGCCTTGTCTTTACCGATACAACGGTTCGTAGTAGGCAGCAGGTAAACAAGCGCGTGCTGCGGATTGTAGACGTGGGCTGTACAAAGACTGATCAAGAATTAGAAATGAAATTTGTAAGCAAGTCTCAAAATTAACAGGATTATCTAGTACAAATAAGAGTATCGAAGTATCAATGTTGACAACATATGTAGAATTAATTATTAAATTCAATATTTGAAATGGTAAATAAATTAAAAAAAGGTAAACCGGTGAATGGGGCATCAATGAAAGAACCTGTTTATTATTAAGACAGTGGTGACAACTTGTAACTACGACAACGTGCAGGCCGCAACACAAGTGAACCCTCAGTCAATGTTAACTTTCATTGACCAAAGGCAAGACACTGTCAAACTACCCATATTGCGATCACTGCTGAGACTAATCGATTCATTTCTGTTTTTTATGGAGATCACTCTAATACTGCGGTGAAAATAAATAAACGGAAAATTGTAAATAACGTTTTATTTTCATAAAACAGCCAAAACCGCTGAGATGTGAGATAATTAAATCAATGTCAAATAAAAAAAAACTCAACGTGTCTACACGAATAAATAAATAGGCAAATCAGAATTGTAGTATAATAGCAGATGACGACTTCCTGAGTGATCAAAACGTGAGCGAGACTCGCGCCGGTTGCATCAGCGAGATCTCCGCGGCACAGAGATCATCAGGTTTGCGTGCGCGTGCGCAGTGCGGGCGATGCGGCTTCGCGCGGCGGGCGCGCTGTGTGGCGTGCTGTGTGCGCTGGGAGGGGCGGGCGCGCGCGGGGACTCGCTGGACCTGGCGCACCTGCTGCCGCCACTGCTCAGCGCCAACCTGGAGGAGCTCGTGCGAGTAGCGTCCAACTCCTGTACGTAACAAACTTTTATAACAAAAACAACCGTTTGCTTATTTTTCTGACCAGCTATGTTTGTTGTTGTAAGAGTTGTGGAAGAGATTTAACGATGGCTGACGAATGTGTTTAATGTTTTTTTTTCAGTATTTGTTCTGAAATATGTAAACTTATTTTGTTTATATTAAACTTGTGATGAGTTCATTTATCTATGCGTGTTCTTATTATTTAAATAAAGATGCAAATGTTGATTTGTTTTCCATTTTTTCACCACATTTTACATATTTAACAAAATTTATTTTTTTATTGGACCGGTTTACTTCCAACATCTTACACAAATATTAGGTTAGAGTTGATACGAGTATTTAGATTTAATCTACAATTTTGTGACGTGCAGAGTGCCTTTTTTATGTCAGGAAATGGAAAATACACACATCCTTGCGGGAGCTAGGAGTAGGCTCGCACCGACTAAAACCTCACAATGTTCCTTCTGCGCATGTTTATGGCGCTACGGGAACGCTTTCGCACATATCCGCGCCTCCGCCTGCGCCAGCCTAAATGGGGAAAAAATGGGGAGGGCAAGCCTCCCCATTTCTCCTCTAGATAGACGCACTGGAACACCGAGCGCGCCCCCTACACGGACTTTAACTATATATGACAACTTCCCTCGAAGCCGTCGCCTGACGGCCACTAGGGGCAGAAAAGGCCATGGCTACTAAGTCACGCCAAGGCGGCAACCCGGTCGGGGGGGGGGGGAGGCACAGTACCTAGTATCTACTTAATATATCGACAGAAGTAGAGATAAGTACACCACGCCAGTAACACGTTCCCAAACACGTCGATAGCGTGAACATTTTTATAAACATTATTTAAGCACGTACGCCACGACACTAATATTATAGTACAATAATGCTGTCAGACTGAACTGACTTATTCTGACGTAAGATACAATTATTGCGATGACAAAATGAAAGTAACGTAACAAACGTAAAATAATGATAGTGAATTATTTGTAATTTGTTATGTTTGTGCATAAAAATTGGAAGATAAACAGACCTTGAGCTTTCCTAGACGAGTCGGAAATGGCACATCGAAAAAAGTTAGTTATTTAGTCTTAGGATTGGGTTTCCGGACAATCTTTATATTTATTAATTTTGAAATATGTACATTTTAAATTAAAATATAACACTATTTTTTCGGTAGTCCTTCAAAATAATTTACAATGATGAATTTTTTAAAGATTCGTAAAAATGACCATGCGCTTTTGTGTTTGTGATAGCCACATGCCGCGGCGTGAAGTCATCCGATTCCACATTCTTTGGTTGGCCCCGTTCGGAAAGGATAGGTGGCTAGTGCAGCGTCGTATTGTTTGGGAATATTATCAATATGTCTTTACAAAGTAGGGCATATAAATACAATTATTATATCAGCGGCTAAAGATTTCTTTATTCGCAGATCTGAACATATACCCTGCGAATAAGGCTATTTTACTGTGTTCTGCCTCAGTATACGAAAACTTCGAGCAGCACACCGAATAAAATCTTTATTTGTGTGCCACACAAATAAAGATTTTATTCGGTGAGAGTGGAGAGGTGAAACTGTTCGAAAAATTTGTTGCAATGTGATGAAAAGGGACTCCAAAAAATAAACCTAATTATCGAGTATAAGCAGACGTCACTGCTGTGCAAATAATTTCGAGGAAAGTAAATATACATAATAATTAAGTCGCACGTCTGTCTGTAAGTTTTGTTACCATTCTAACTAATCTTAAACGCTTGTGCTAGGATATGGGAAGCGACAATTTAGTTTCGAACTCGGGATTCGAACCAACGACC
>DWLR01004631.1:0-11854 GCA_018246295.1 Papilio alexanor hazarajatica | reverse complement strand
TATATATATATATATATATATAAAGAGGTTTAATAAATTAAGACGCCATTTGTGCTGGAAGTTAATATTTAACAGAATTTACATTCCTATAGTACAATAAATGAATATAAAACTGAATCAAGGCAATATTTATTTCGGTTCTCATTCTTAAGCTGTTTATTTCATCCCCGGGTTTCTAGACGGCATTATTCAAATCATACCTGACTACAATCCTCGATATTAAAAAAAAAAACAACGACATCAGGTGTGAAACGCTTCATATTGCGAGATTCCGTTTTATGAATTTTATATAAACAAAGACTTTTTTAGTATTTAATAAAGACTGTAAAATCTCAGCAAACACCTTTAATACATAATAAAGTATAATAATCTTTTTACTTTTTTAACAATAACAAAACCGACTTCACGTCTATATACAACCCATAATCATTTATAGTCGCGGCACGTCATATTACAAATCCATTAAACTCAAACAGGGCTTAAGTCCATCAATATGCTTCGAAACCCACGGTTCAGTTATATTCAAAATAACTCGAGGAAGAACCCTGACCAAAAAAAAAATTGGACTGGGTTCGTAAATGATGAAGTTCTGTGACAACAAACAAAAATAAATACAAGCGAATTGAGAACCGCGTTCTTATTTAAAGTCAGTTTTGGTAACGTCGTAGCTATAAGTGACTTAAAAATAAAATTTGGCAACCCGCGGCTTTGCACTTCATGTTTCATTTTTCCAGCTTAATTTTTTGTAATTTGATTGTAAGTATATATTCGATAGCAAATAACATGCGTCAAAAGTTATTGACATTGTAAATAATTATATTTTCTATACCTTATCCTTAAAAAAGAGAAAATTATACAAATTTGTTGAAGTCGGGTTTGATTTTTAAAAAACTTTAAAATATTATTTTGAAATTGGTTCAAACTAGTAACAATTAATTGTTTTATTGATATGAAATGTTTCTGTATCATTGTGATAATATTAAGAACTCCATAATACTATAAGATATTCAGGTATATCTGATTCAATGTAACTTCGAAAAAACAATTAAAAGTTAACTCGTATAGGCCGACGCAGTAAGTAGGGCTAAGGATTCGAACTCAAGACTTCACTGATATGTAGTCCGTAATCCGTACTATAAACCATTAGGCTATCGGCGCTACAAGATGAAGCGACGACCTGTTGAAGGTTGCGGGAATGCACTGGATGAGGGCAGTGTTGTACCGATCTTTGTGGCAATTAATGGGGGAGACCTACGTCCAGCAGTGAACGACCATAGACTGAGATGAAGACGAAAATTAATACAGCAATGACCTCTGAACTTGTGAAAAAGGTGGCTGATTGTGGGCGGTCCGTCTTGTCGTCAGGCTTCGAATAAAGTTTATGTTAATCGTGAGATAAAAATTACCGATAAAAAATTGCGACCGAGTTACTTTGATATCCTTATAGATACGTATCGTTCAATTTTATACCGTGTTCGCATTTACGGGAACGTAACGTACAAATATTCTGTAACGCATGGCAATTGAACCAGAAACTTAATTACAGAACTAAAAATATGGAAACACAACAATGAATATTCAATGGTAATTAATTAATTACAAGTTAAACGCAGTAAGAATAGTTATATCTACGCACTTACTCTAAACGTTACGTTTAAGCATTATAAATTTCTTTGTGGTAATTGTAATTTTATCTTCACAAAATTTCAAAGAAACATTTCGTAAGTTTTCATCTAAATGGAGCAGCGATGTTGTCTAAGTGTGAAGTTTACACAGTTTATATACGTACGGATTTAAATTTTATCATCATCGATGCTAATAATAAATTTAAATTTCTAGTTCGCTGGAGCCACCATATATCACCTGCCTGGATACCCTGCGGCTTCCCTTTACCGCGGGAGCTTTGAGATATTCGAAAAACTTTATAGCTTTTATATTATTCTCATACAATTTCCTTTTTGTACGTACAATGTTCTTACGTTTTTCGCATAATAAGTAACCGAAGAATTTGATGTGTGGTGGAAAAAAAATTTCAAAGTTGTAAGCTTAAAGTTTACTTACAGGTTAAGACAATGTTATTCGTATTGTTAAGCATTAAACAATTCAAAACGGTATTTAGGGCACATTTGTAGATTTTAGTAGTAGTATTAAACTCTCTCTCTCTCTCTCTCTCTCTCTCTCCCTTTCTCTCTCTCTACCCTTGTTGAATAAAAAACAATACTTTATTTTCAGATTCCCATAGAATGTTTCCTTTGATTAAAATTGATCACCAGTATTAAGGTTAGTTTCTTATATAAATTATAGTTAAGAAAATCATTCTGTATTACATATATCCAAAGATTCTACCAGAGTTTTGTTTTAATATTTACTCGATAAAAATATTTCCTACCATCAAAAATCCTATGATAAGAAAATAAAAACGCTTTTCATTCTTTAATCATCCAAGAGGCATGATCTCATACCTCACAAGATGCTCTCGTCTTTCTCCTTATGAGTACCTACCTACGCCGTTATCATGCGAATATACGCGTATTTGCTTTTCGCCTTGTCTTATATCCGACCTGTTCAGAACGAGCGTAATTTATGCATTGAATTTCAATTTCATTGCTTAAGCGGAATTTTTATGGAAAAATAAGAAAAAATTGACTGATTGATGTTGTTGAGAAAAAATCACTATTCACTATTTTTCAAGTTAGTTTATGGATATTTAATATTCGATGACATCAAAAAGGCAGTATTACCTCCCTATTGAGGATTTCAGACTTAAAACAAAAGACACACTGAAAACAATGTCTTACTTTATGAATAATAATACCAAAACTAAAAAAAATCTGATGTTTAGACATGGATTCTGAATTTTACCTTATTTGTTTTTAATATCTGCCTACCCCTCTGGGTTACGGGCAAGAAGTTAATGTTATGTTTCTAAATATTGCACATCCTCGAATTCTATTAATTTAATGTTAAACCAAAAACTGTCTTATCTATTTAAAGGCAAAAAATAGAAAAATAAAAAAATGCAAATATTTTAAAATTGATGTTACATTCAAATAAATAAATAATTAATAAGTACTTCAGTTAAACGAAGTAAAAGAAAACCAGCCGAAATAACAATAATAAAATACACAAACAATAAACAACCTGAGTGATCAGAACAAACAAAAGCTTGCGCCCGCTGACCTGACATTGGAAGGACCGGTTCCTCCGCGTTGACAATTAAGCGATCTTCCCGCTGTTCCACCGATTTCGGGTTAATTTCTTCATTTTGTTAGCCCCTCGCATTCTTGTTCCTTTTAAAATCTCTTAAGTCTTTCGCTCCGAAATTCGAAACGATTTCTCTAATGGGTGTTCTCGTAAACGCCAAGGCGTAATCGTAGTACTTTTCTTATAACCTCAGTAATGGCCTCTAGCCTACGAATCTATCAAACAATCATAGCTTTAGTGGGATCGTTGATGGAACACTGAACGAAGTTACGAAAGCAATTCCACAAGTATCCGACGTCAATCACAGTACACTGGAATCACACGAAATACTTTTATCTGATGAGATAGATAACGTGGCTGAAGGCGGAAGTAAAAGAATTATTCCTTCGGTTCATTTTTTTCGTATACCAAAATCGTGGATATCGAAAATTACATTTTGAACATGGTATTTTAATAATTATGTTTAGACGCCTTTTAAAAATTACCATTACCTCAATAATGAGAAATTAATGTGATACTAGCATTGCAACTTACTCCGCGTTTGATACATAAAATATGATCTTTTTAATGTTTTGATTACGATAGCCTTTGTAGGTTATTGCTGTGCAAATTATATATCTATAGAGGGATTTTAGTTGAACTTCATTGCTCTTACTTGTACGTTTTGGAGACCACAGTAAATCTAATACATTCACTTTCTTCAAATCTGGAGATTATCAAGTTACATTGTATCTTGTTAAATCTCAAGATTCTGTGCTTGGTTGTTTTATAATAATATCTCAATAGGAGTCGGAATGGTGGAACGGGAATCTACAATGAACTTAAAATATTTATCATATCAAGCAAGAATTTTCATTGCAAAATCTATTTACATTATGAAATGGCAACATCTTTTAGATTTAAATCGAGTGCTATAAGCACGTAATACGTAAGTGCCAGTTTGACGTCTTGCATTTTTCTTTATTTCCACAGCTAAGAAATCTTATCTCTCCCGAGGGCACGAGCAGCATTAATCTTATTACTGGAACGAGAGCTACGACCCTGTCAGTGGAGTTTCGAATCTGTTACACGCCTGCCTATCCTGACAATCTCGGATTCCGATTCGGTCGTGAGTCTGATGTCATAGTGACGTTTTTATCTCAATGATTGTTAAAAGCTTCTTCGGGCCTTCGTATTGTTATTTAAAACCTCCCTGTTTTTTTTTGTTCTTGAAACAATGAACTTTCACGGCCATCTGATATAATAAGGTAGAAAAAGGATGCCAATACAAAATTTGTTAACTGACTCTCCAGCTCAACTTATTTAAAGAAATTTAATACAAATATCACAAATTACGAAAGAATCACGTGACAGCTTCGTTGTAGTAAATAATAAGAGGAAATGCATTAGTTTTTATTTATTATAACATACATATATTACGATTTTTTTTTAATTCGACAAAATATATTATTACAAAAACTAATTTAGGAAGTGTTGCTTAGTAATTTATGAGCAAATAAAACAAATAAAGTATAAAAAGCTTAAAAAAGAAATAGGCAGAATAAGATACATAACAGGATTGAATAATAAATAACTAGGGTATAAACTAATAAATCAAATAATAAAAACATAGATCATTAAAGCTGTAAACAATGGCCAGATTTGGAATGTCGTAAATAAATCTAAATCAGACCATAAGTCGATAACGATAGAACATTTTAATGACGTCGAATATTCCAATACACTTTGTATCGGCCGGAATCGCATCGTAAATTTGTTAGTGTTACCAACAATGCCATTGAGTGCGGTCCTATTTGTTAATACTCGATTCCCTTTACTTTTGTTTCGCTCGAACGCACTCCGTAATAAACGAGGTGGCAGATCGTAAAACTCGGCTTTATCGGCGTTTGTCCAAGTTTGTTTATAGCCTAATAGGATTGCCGGTTGTGATTGATTTGACTTCCTCCAAATGAATATCGCCCTAGCCGATCTAAAGAACTTGTCTACATTATTTTATGTTACCGTATTAAAATCTAATTGAAAAGAAGCAAAGATAATGCAGGAGCGTAATTATACATAAATTTTTCTTTATCTATAGCCAGTGCTATTGGGTGAGTCAGAATTGAGAAATACATTTGTTTTCGTTGTGTTTACGCCAGACTGACTTTATTGAAATTAAACATTTTCTAATCAAATCACTCCGAAGCAAATGGATATTGGTTGCCGACAAAACACATGTAAACCACCCGTTACCGATGTATTAAATAGTGCTACGTTATACTAGTCTTGTGATCGATTAAATTTTTCTATTTCAAAATTAATTTCAAACCTTATTGCAATAAAACACATTTTGGAACAAATTTTTAAATTCGTCCGATATTTTATAGTTTTTCTACTAAAAGCATGTAGTACGGGTCCTCACTCGCTTGGTTAATTAAGACATGTATTATCAAACGTTTTGAGGCAGTAAATAAAATTGTAATCTTCAATTCTAAGAGTACAGGCGTCTCTATAACACACCTTTATCTCGAAATGGTTAGCCGAAACGCATAACGTTTCTTTGATCCTACACCTACACGCACTATTAAGCCGTAATAATCTTCCATTAATACTAATGCAGTGTCAAATTTTAATGCATCTTCTGATAGGGCATCTAAAAAGCCCAAATATTCAATACGACTCAATCCGATGTAATTGATGGTTTCAATTTTTTTTTAATTCTTATGTTTACAGGTAGTCTCCAGCCACAAGACAGTCGTGTTTTACTTAATAATTAAGGTTAATAATATTTTCACTTATTAATAATTATAAAAATAATAATGCCTTGATTAACGCTTGACGCAAGTTAATAATAAGACTTGAAATTATAAGCAATATTGCATCCAGAAACGGGAAAAGATAGTTAAATAATAAGATTAGAAAGCATATTGTTTTGTGACTTTGTATTTTTTTTTAATATTCTAGACAAAAACGCTTTAATATTATTCAATAGGTACTATATATGCTTTTTCAGTGTGTTTTTTATTTTATATAATTCTGATGATGAAAGTTTGGCTGAAAATATTATCACATTTCAAGCTTCCTTAATTTAAAGAAAACTCTACAATACAAATAAGTCATGTCAAAAGTTTTTTGCTGTACGAAGCAGTTCGCGAGCGAACTGATTAAATACTTTAATCTTTATTTACTAGGACGTTTGCACGAACAATTTCGTTTTGGGATTTATCGTTGAACTTTAAATGAGATCAAGTCCCGAGTTTCTCGAAATGTTCTAATATTATTTTTCCATTTCTGACTTAGATTTGTAGGATTCGCTTCTGCGATAGTTCATACATAAAATTAGTAATGTAAAAGGTATAGTATAATTTAATATAGTTTTTGCTCTATTTTATTTGGTTCTATAAGATCAATTTAAATTTGTGAAATGATTTAGTTACCAAAAAGTAAATGTTAGTCATATATTTAATTGACTTCCAAAACAATCTTCGTAATTATATTTTTATTTTACACCATTTTCAAATTAAATAAAAGTTAAAGTAAGGATCGAAACTATAACATATAATGATAGATAACAGCGCATGGGTTAGTAACACTTACATACTTATTCATATTTACATTCCTACCAAAATGATAAAACAGTCAAAACTGGTAACTTTCTTTACAACTGTCAAATTGTTATTTTATATACAATATTAACTATTTTATACTTAATGGAATGTATGTTTAAACCCATATTTTATCAAATGAAGAAGCCATTTCTACGTTGTCGCTGATGGATTTTCAAATATTGACCGCCTCGACCATTATCTGCGAGCGTGTCGGCCTAACGCAACATAGATAACGAAGTGTCGCCACCCTAAAAAAGGGACTGTTTGTTATTCGGTGTCTGTTTATACAATGATGCGGATATGACAAGGTGCGGACCTTTTGTAATTAAAAATGGACGTTAGGTGGGCGATATCGTGTTACAATTTAAATTTGCTGTTTTGTGCGAGTCCGTTAATGGTCAAACTTTGTTTTAAGTAGACATTTGATTTTTATTGACGCCGTAATTAAGAAAGGAAGATTGTTTATCAACAAAAACAGTTTATTACAATCGGATATCAAATTTAATTAAGGATGTTGGTTCTACTTTTTTCGTAAGAGTGAAAGATAATTGGGGCGTCATCACTATTGTATCTTCGTTTTTTAAAAGTATACGTACAACATGCCATAATACACAGAATATGAAAATACGTCTACTGTTAGAATATTATTCGATAGCTCAACGGTCCAATTTACGACTTTATAAATATGCTCCTAAAGATATTAACTATTTAACACGTAATCAAAAAATCAAAACACAATGTAAGTATGCAATAAATCTGTAACATGAGTCCACATGTGCTGAGTGAGAGCATTCAGGAGATATTAATTACCGGGCCGACAAGCCAACTCGAGGCATTCCCAGTGTGTATTTCAACGCTTTAATTGGGAACAAATGTGCTGATACCGATACTCTCAGTCCGACGGAATCACGTATCAGCTTTGATTATGATAAATTTTTTGACATTGATATGCACGAAATTATACAATAGCTGTTGCCTGCGACTTTGTATGCGTGGTTCTTTTTCGGAGTAAAATAAACCCTATGAAAATTATCAAAAATATACCCTAATGTAACTTCTTCATGGTGTAGCTTTTTAATGGTGTTAAGATTTAAAGGATCGGTTCAGTAGTTTTAGATTTTACAATTTAAAAAACAAACCTCGACTTGGGGGGCCTTCAAGAAAAGAGCGTATTCCTTCCTTTTAAAGGCCGGCAATGCATCTGCAGTTCCTCTGCTGTTGCGGTTGTCCATGAGCGTCAGATCACTTGATTTTAAGCGATGCTCTGGTCACTTTCCCCTTAATTCTATATATAAAAAAGCAAATCTTCCCTTCCTATATCTTATACCAACAGAAAAAATATATAAAATCTATTTAAGTGTAACATCAGATAACACTACCTTTAAAATATCGAGATTCTACCACCATTGCCCACTTAAAGATTTGGAGTTAAAACTGTCGACGACTACGAAGCAGAATCATTAAAGTTCCTATATTTTCAAAAAGGAGTTAAAAAAAAAACCCAAAAATATACACTAACTATTAATCAAACGTTTCCAAACAGTTACTATTGCTTAGTCATCACAAGACTCAAATGTGCACCCAATCCGCTTTCCCTATACAGTAGATACTAAGTACGATTCAAACGTGGCTTTGATTCATTGACTCGATTCACTCTACATCCGTAATCTTCGCTTACGAGTATGTAGTGAATACTTTGATTTACTGTGGTAAATCTATTAAATGCCACACGTTATTAACGTATTTTTTGCATCTGTGGGGTTACATTAATGATATTAAAAGCGAAGAGGAATTATGGCGAACGATGTTGCTTTTTATGGTTAATTGTGTTTCACTGACATTGGAAAGTATGTTAGTTTTAGGTTTGATGAATGAGGAGGTGCAGGTTCCAATTAGCAAAAACAGAACTATTGTAACGATTTATAGCTGTTGATTTTTTTGTTACTCATTCCAATAGATTTTTTTTCTTAATTAACTTCAGTTTCGTCCTCCATTTCATCTCTCTTTTTTAAAACTTATTCGGCTATCCCTCTAGGCTAAGATCAAGTGAACTTCATTTGCTCTTATTAAATAGTGCAGATAATATCTCGCCGAGAGTACGAGAGCGAAAAAACTCCAACATTAATATAGCAGACATTAACACACAAGGACGTCCATAAATCATAAAATAAATACCCAACAAGAAGATATTTATCTGTGCATCAACGGGGCCGGTGTAACTCGACGAGAAATCCGATTAATACAACAATATGGTTAATTGCGTGGAGCGAGAGGCAGCGCGGGGTGCGGGGTGCGGGGTGCGTCCACATTAAATATTTCTCTTGCATACATTAAACTGTCATTTGTGAATTGTGACGTTCAAATGATGAGCCCGTAATGATGAATCCTTCGGGAAAGTCTTAGTAATCAAATCTTCATCCGAAGTACTTAGTTCGCAATGTCTTATGCGGATTTATTAAAGTTCGTAAAATATATTTGCTGTCGAAGAATTATCTAGAGAAAGATACATTATTATTTTTTAGTTGACGATAGCAAACGAGCAAGTTTTTCACGAGTACTTAAGTAAATTAAAAGAGTTATAAATGAAGAGTAAAGAGATATGTAAAATATAACAGTACGTTGCCAGTATTTTTTTACACAGGTGAAGGCTGGACGGTACTATTTAGCTATTACATACCATGATTATAACTTTATTCAGATATTAATTACAAAATCTAATAATGTTGGTGAATATTTAATTACTATCTCTTAGAGAAAACTTTAAAGACGAGAGCGTAAAATGAACTCTTAAATTCTCTCATTATGAGTAATTATAATTAATATCCCGGGAAGACAAACGTTTTCTGTCCACGTAGCGATCATTAAAAACAAGTTAAGTTTTGGTGTCTTGTTCGGGCGCAGATTACAAAGCATCTTTCTGTATATGTCACTGACCAATTGTGACCTTCGTCAGTTTGCAACCGGACTAGGTATGTTATAACCTGTCAACAAACTGTAAAGTGAACGAATCATTAACAATTCTATATTTACTAAAATATTTTTTGAGATATAATTTTGTTGATGTTGATGTTCTCAATTCGCTTAATTTCTTATGTTGGTACCTCAGAACTTCGCCATTTATGAACTGATATCAAAAAGACTTTTTTTTGTTACATTTTGTTGAAAAAGTTGGCATTCACAAATGGGTCCCATTTAATTTTGAATGACATGGTTCGGAAGATATACCGAAAATTTACGTTTTAGTAAATTTAAGACGAGTCATAGAAGTAATTATGTCATTTATAATGGACAAATGACATAATTACTTCTTAACAGAATTATGTAACTTTGAAGTCGGTTTCGTTATTTTCTTCATAATTTTACTTCATAATTATCACGTCTAATCTAACAAACGCAACATACAAATAATCTCTTTTTTTAATTAAAGAATGATTCATTCAGTTTACAATTTGTTGACAGATATTATGCTTGGTCCGATTGAAAACTGACGAAGTGCACAGCTGGTCGGTGGCATACTCGTGTAAAACAATCGAATGCAACGGCTGGATTGTTGATAATGCCACTTCTTATTGTCGCTTCCTTTAAATCGATATTCCGATCAGAGATTGTTTGTATTTGTTAACGTTAAGTACAATAGCAGCGTTTATCTCACGATTGTGAAATTATTTTTAAGAAAAATAATTATACTGTTCGTTTAACATTGATATTACGGGGTTACATTAAATAAGCCGAAAATGAAGTAATACATATGAAATAAATGTTGTTACGTATTCGAAGTTAAGTTCAATATGTAATATATTGGTTCTAAACTGGATTGAGAGACCGAAACAAACATTGGAAACTGTGCGAACTACTTTGATCTGATTTCAATCAATGCTCTCCGTGCATTTCGTAGTTCTGTGCCCAAGTTTAACTTTACCATTTATTGCTAACTTTCATTTTCACTTACCACATTTGATATAATCCTTGATTGCACTAGAAAACGATTAACTTATTAATTTTATGTTAGCCACAGTGATTTTGAAATTTGTCCATATTTATTTAATATGTTTCTTGTTTTATAACATTTGACGGTAGCAGAGTCCGCAACAACAATATCTTGCACGAATGGCCCGCCCGCTCGACCTCTTCTTCATGTATTTATATTTTTTCTTATACCAATTTAATAATAAAAGAAACTCTATTTTAATTATACCTTCTTTCATATTTTCCATATAATCTAAAAACGTCTAAAACATGATTAATAACTTAACATCATAATTATTACATTCGTGGGCAATAGTGTAGGTGATAAGTAACCAGTTTGAGGAGACACCTATACGTAGTTCAAGGTTTCTTGTTATAACGAGTCTATGTATCACTTTAAATTGGACGAGTACTAGATTATTACGTTACCCTATCGCCTTATACTAGTTTACTTCATACCACCCGCTGCGCCTAATGCGAGGCGTCTTTACAGCCTGCCACAAAAGTAGCGACATCATTTTTCAACTCCGCATAACTTTTAATATCACGTTCCTTATATCACGCCGTGTGCGACTGTGTCGTTACATGTACACATCGTTTATCATACTTTACAACGCCATAATTTATTCACGAAAGCGATCTTATTAACACTATGTAAAGGTATTACATCGCGCTCTCAGATTACCCAACTGTATGCGATTTCGTTTAATTAATTAGTTTTTTACATTTATAGCGTCTTAATGTAGTTAACAATGTATCACAAGTAACTAAAACAAATCGTAAATATTATACCATAACATTATTTTGACTTCAAAATAAAATTAAAAGGTGTGTGTAACAAATTTGTCATGCGAAAATATGTTGAACATTAATTTTTCGTTTAGCATCAAATTTCATCGTCCACTGCTGGACATAGACTTCCCCCATTGATCCCAACATTGAAGGGAAATGTGCCAATTAGCCGTGATCTAATTGTAGCCAGCAAAAAAACAAGCCGTTAACTATGTGACATATGACATACTCTTTGCATTTTTTACCGTCTATACTATGGGGAGTGTTCCGAGGAACTGTTTGGAACAATCCCTGCCGCTGGGTTT
>DWLR01004630.1:0-11854 GCA_018246295.1 Papilio alexanor hazarajatica | reverse complement strand
TGTGTGTGTGTGTGCGTGCGTGCGTGCGTGCGTGCGTGCGTGCGTGCGTGCGTGCGTGCGTGCGTGCGTGTGTGTGTCAAATCGATACTCCTAAATACTTCTAGGAACTAGTATTTGGAACACGTATTTATAAACACTCATACTTGAAAAAGTACGTGATTTATCTAGTATATCCAATCTCTAATTGACAGTTTTATAACGTTCTCAATTAACAGAACATTGATAACACTAGAATAAGAACTTTTACTCTAAAGATAGAAAACCATAACGATTTTATTATATACATAAGTGGATCTCGATGACGATCCTTTTCGATGGTGCTCTACATTTGAATAGAATAGTATTGTATCTTTCCTTGGATCATTTTCATATGGCCGAAACGACGAAATTATTAATTATCTTTTTAAATTCTAACTTATTCGTTACAAAACATTTAAGTGATTCAGTGATATATAGATAGCAATATGTTCTAAACGACTGGCTCAAAAGAGCAAGAACCCGGAGCCGTTAAAATTATTCAAAAAATGGCAATATTTCGAGAGCTGCCATTTGATTTTGATTTCTTCAAAATCAATTAGCTTGTCAACTTGTTAAAAGTTTGCCAGTTTTGCTTAATTGGCTTTTTGTTTGTGACAAGTCAGTTCACTTTATATAAACACTTGCTCTTTAAACTTAATTGCTGAAATCTTTTAGAATGTCATCGCCACTTGAAAATTTAGAAACTCAATTGGAGATGTTTATAGAAAATGTGAGACAGATACGAATTATTGTTAGTGATTTTCAACCACAAGGACAAAGTGTATTGAATCAAAAGATGTAAGTATAATCGAGACATAAACAATTCTATGAGAGAGGTAGGAATAATGCCTAGACATTGTTTTCTTACATTATGAACCATCTTAATTTATCTGTGATATGGTATATATTTCTCACTTATAACAAAATAGTATTTCAATACTGCTTAGAGCATAAGAAAATTCCTTAATTCTAAGACCTTTATTAGCTTTAATTTGAATTGTTCTTATGTAAGATGACGTTCAGGCATTTTAAAAGTGTTAAACTCTGTAACAACAACATCTCATGATCAAATGGCCTGCTTGACTGGTGAAATACAACCTCACAGAAGACAGACGTGAAGTAGAAGTATCCGGCATTTCATGTGACGAGTGTGGTGCCTGAGGCCTTATTTTAGTCATCTTCCCTTTCCCACCGTTTTCTAAGAAGGAATGGAGGAGAAGGGAAAGAGCATTTCACTGGGAAGGGAAAGAGAATTTCAGGGGGAAGGGGATGGAGAGAAGAAAGAAATGTCCATTATTCTGTCTATCCCCTACACTTAATTATTAAAGGTAGGCAATACATTGGCAACTGCATGTTTGTTGCAGATGCCTTGTTTGCCACCTTGTATATTAAAAAAAAGTAGTATAATATCAGCACTATGATCTTCCTGAGATATAAATAAATTAATTTTAGGCCAGTTATTCACATCTTTGTACATATTTGTGTCATCTTTTGCAATCATTGACATAGTGTTGCCAAGTCTAGTATGACTTTTTAGGAATTAGGCACATTGAGGAACATGTATTTATATTTGTGACACAAATTGAGTGTAGAAAATGTCGGTAAATAGAATATCAAAACTATTTTTAATACATTTACTTGCAGACAATCGCTTGTAACTGGACTCCAAGAAGTTGATAAGTTAAAATCTCAAGTACATGATATTCATGTGCCAACGGAAGTTTTTGAGTAAGTAATAATTGAAACACTTAATCGGCCAGTTTATTTTTTAACGAATTCAAAAGCACAAACTGATAATCAATAGTCCATACCCTTAACCATTAAGCTATTGGCAAACAAGAAACAACTTAAATAACATAAATGATAGATATGCCATTTAAGTTTATTCAGGTTTGCATTACAATGTACATACTCTGTTAGTGAGATGATAATGTTATACATAAGGTCCATTAAAATTGATATTACTTTAAACATTCCAGTTATACTTATAATAATAATATATATACTTATATCATGAATGCTTGTAATATTATAATCAATGTAAAGAGGTTTTTTTTTTTCATTATTGAATAATTTTACAGCATTTTTAATTTGTTGAATAATAAAAGTACTATTATCTAAAAGGCACTTAGTTCTTGGTCACCTAATTGAATAATAATAATAATATTCTATAATAATATTCTGGGACATTATTCACACACGGCCATCTGATTCCAAACTAAGCAGACCTTGTGCTATGGAAACCAGATAACTGATATATTACATATATTAATATATATATATATATATTTTTGTAAATACATACATGTATGAATGAATTACACCCAGACACAAGACAGACATGTTCATGCACACAAACATTTGTCCTGAGTGGGAATCGAACCCACGACCTGCGGCATGAGAGGCAAGTATCTTGCCACTGCGCCAACCGGTCAGTCGAATATAAAAAAAAAAATTAAAAAAGAAAGCATTTATGTTCAGGATATAAAAAGGAATGTCAAATATGTTTCCCGCACATAGACAAAGTAACCCAGATGCAAGTCTTATTGTCTTTTATTTGCAAAATAATTCTAAACTTATTGTTACAGCTACATTGATCAAGGAAGAAATCCACAACTCTACACCAAGGACTGTATTGACAAAGCCTTGGCAAAAAATGAAGAAGTTAAAGGAAAAATTGATTCATACAAGCGGTTCAAGAGCCATCTACTTTCTGAATTGTCAAAAACATTTCCTAATGAAATAGCAAAATATAAAGCCATTAGGGGCGGTGAATAATCAGTCTAATAATACCCATAAATTATATTTATAAGTGTAAGTTAATGTATAATTGTAACTTAAAAACATTTTAACTCGAAACTGATAAAAGTAAATTTTAGTTTACATCATAATGTGTAAGATTTTTTAAAGTGATTTTTTGATAGTTTGCACTGAGGTGTTACATCTAATGTCTCTGTTCATATATTAAAACACATGTCTATTTATTTGTAAAAATCTTTATGATAATATACTGATCCTGCCATTGGTATTTTGCAATTTTTTTATCTTTTGAATAATAACAGTATATAAAATAAAACAACAAATATATATTAAAATGTATTCTTCAAATTTTATTTTAAATATATTAATATTTATTACATAACTATCTTTAAAACACAATTCAATATACATTAATTACAAAACATGAAAGATTGCTTAAAGTGCAAAATAATAAGTTTGGACAGGCAAATGATAGAAATGAAAATAATTAAAAGAAAACGGGGAAACACTTTTATTCTTTAAAAGCAGTTTCAATTGTTTGAAAAAAAATTGAGGAAAATAGTTCAGCAAAAATATATGAAAAAAATCAGGTTGAGAGTTACCCATTGATTACTGTGACGAAAAATATTTAAAAACAAATGTCTCATGCTATCTGGTAATATTAAAACATCTTTTTCTTTATAAGTCTAGAGCTAAATAAAAAATTGTTAAAACTGCAATTAATTGGCATGTTTGAATAATAAAACATTTGTAAATAATTTATTTAAAAAAATAAGTTATTTTTTTTTTTAATTTTTAAAATATGAGGGCATCTATATTAGGTGTCAACTCTGTATTGTCGATGGTCGGGGCTCGCATGACCGACTCAAAGTCACCACTCTCATCGGTGTTCTCCTCTGGGTTAACGATTTCTACAGTTTCTGTGTCACTGTCATTCGTTGTGTATTCTGAATACGGTTTGCGCGGTAAATCATTACTGAACTCCTCCCACATCCTATAAAACTCCTTCCTCACTGGTTCAACCAGGAGCAGTTTACTAGTTATATAAACATAGTTCCAGTGGTCGCATGAACGGTCGTTGCCCCAATTCAGCGTACCCGTCATGAGAATCCTGTCATCAATTAAACAGAACTTATGTTGCATTGTAAACACCGCATCGTTCTTTTCGCATTTGATTTCTGCTCCTAGAGAAAAAAGAAAATCATTTAACACATAACATTTAACGTTATTACTGATTTTAATGAAGAGTGAGTGTGGGCTTAAATACCATAACTCTGAAAAACCACACCATGAAACGTTTAATAGAGTAGTCTACAGATTTGAACTACATTACAAGTTTCAGATGTGTACGCCTATGTTGTTGTTTTTATAGCCTCATGTTATATGCCGCGAATAGTCGCTACTGAAACATGTCAGTTGTAAAAGCGATTTTTAAAATATTCATCACCGTAAATTTTCTAAACTGCTACGGTATACAGTACACGGTTTAGCGAGAACATTTCACGTACAGTTGTACGTGAAATGTCACGTAAAATGCTAAACCGTCACCTTTTATTTATTGAATGATAGATTTAGAAATTTAAATAAATTTACAAACCAGCGTCAATAAGTTCCTTTATGAAAAATTCCGTGGACTTGTTATAACCGGACCGATCAATAATTATTCTCGCCTTGATATTTTTCTTTTTTATTAGCTGTACCAATCGTCCCTGAATGGCTGGATTGTGAATCCCAGGCATGCATACGTTAACGCTCTTCGTTGCGGCATCAATGAAACTTAAAAGTTTGTCAAAGTAATTGTAGGCGTTGTATTGCAGTTTACAAAACACCATCACTTCGTTAATCTCTGTGATACGACTTTTGTAAAAATAAGCAGCTGCGGATACGGCACATGTTAGAGCAATCGCCGCGGCTGAAGACAGGACACGTAGATTTATTCTCATTTTAAGTAAATTGGACCATAAATGGTACTGTTTGGCGCTTAATTGACCTATCTAAAATTTTATACTTTGATATAAATTACAGAGGTCCTACAGTAACGACACCCTCACATGATTAGCAAAAGACTAGGCATATAATTGCGCGATAATTAAATGAAATATTTTATTTGACTACCTACATCTCAATAAAGTATTATGGGTTGGATTCCTTTTACGAATACAGTAAAACGTTTACTTTACACCATAATATTTGATGATAATAAAATCATTCATTTGGTTATTTCTAATAGTAAGATCAAAATCTATTCTATAATTTTTCTGGCACGATCTTTATTTATTTTTACTCCTTTCGAATGTATAATTATAACTTCTAATTGTTGTTAATAAAGGGGATTATTCTCTTTATTTATTTATTTCTGAACAATACAAATAAAGTAATATGAAGATCATATCTTCAAAAACGCAGGTTGGTACCACTGGTACCGATTATCTGAATTAAACTTAATGACGGCTCGGAATATCGTACAACACACATACAATCATAGTACCAGCACACACCGTGCGCATTTCCTGCACTCGCAGTTGGCTCACGGGTGGTACATTCCTGTCTGCAAGTTATATGTACAGTCGAGCTTAAAAATTTGGGTTAGTTGTTTAGCTAAGTTATTTGTTAAGCTTTTATTTAATGTTATCGACTTTTGAAGTTTTTTACGAAATTCTTCGCGGTCTATACAACGTTCTACCTAAAAAAGTCAGAAAAATGTTGTTTTAACTTGTTGTTTATGAAAAACGAGAATGAATCTTAATTTCTCTGAAGTGAGCTATAGCTCAAGTTTTTATATATAGTATAGCAAAATTTTGTAATTTTATTAAAATTTACGGAACTATAAAAAACATTAAATCAAACAGAGCTAAATTATTTTTCACTTGATTTTACGTACGTTTATTCGCGCACCTGCAGCTAAACTCACAGCCATTATAAATTTTGATTCAATCGATACTCACATCAAAAGTCAAACTCATCAACAATGGTGTTTGCTTGGCGCGAATTGTGACATTGACATTTAGAATTTGTTGTGGTTGTGGTTCAGCTGTTAAGTATTTCAGGTTATTTCTAAAATAAGATACTACCTTGACATAAAATGCCTTAAAAAGTACAGAAATAAGTTTCCATTACCTGGAGCGTAAGTAAGCAAGCAAGCAGTTTACAAACATGGGTATCACAGGATTAATTCCATTTTTGGAGAAAGCCTCCAGAAGGGCAAATGTAAGCGAGTTCAGTGGATGTACTGTGGCAATAGATTCATATTGTTGGTTGCACAAGGGTGCCTTTGCTTGCGCCGATAAACTTGTGCAAGGAGTAGAGACAGATATGTAAGTATTATTTTTACTAAATTAGATCTTTATATAAGTCTGTTAATCGAATGTACCGGTTAACTTTAGTTTCATTATTCATTTTAACGGGCATAAACAAATATTGACCGATGAGACAAGCGCTATAAAACTAATTTGGAAAACATATAATATAGCTTTAACACTATTCTTATTTTGTCATACTATAAAAGTGGTCAAATTATTTTTTCTCATTTGTTTTCATTTTTTATGGGGTTCCTCTCCTCACCCCACCCCACCCACAACTTTAATGGGCAGTATTGTTCTAATTTACTATTATAGATACTATTAAAGGAGTCGTAATATCAAATTAATCCGTGTTTTTTCTAACTCATGTTGTTGTTGTTCCGTAGATGACAGAAAATTACAATTAGTATCCTATATACAAAAGTAGAATTTCACCCTTTGTTAATTCAATGATATAAAATATTAAAACTAAAAATATTAACATTTCCTATCATATTCTCAATAAATGCTTATACATTCATTATTTCTTTTATTCCAGCTATGTAAAGTACTGTTTGAAGTATGTGACAATGTTACTTTCAAAAAATATAAAGCCCATATTGGTTTTTGATGGACGACATCTCCCTGCAAAAGCTATGACTGAATCTAAGAGAAGAGAGTAAGTTTTTACATTATGTACGTTGTTAGAAATTGTTAAGAAGTCAAGGTAATTTCTACTATTTTAAACAAGCTTTAGCCTTTACACTGAAAGTTGAAGTGAATTCTTAGAGTAATACTAAATATATAAACTTCCCGTAATCAATATCCTGCCTCTATGTGCTAAGTGGTGGAAAACTAGCCCTTTTCTGCAGTTGTACTATATTTTTTTCATTATCATGCAAGAATGGATACAGTTACAATACTGTAATGACATGATTAAAAATAGTGTTGTTAGGGAAGTGTGGCTTGAAAGAGGATGTTTTGAGTAGAATTGTGAAAGGTATGCTTTGGTAGTTTGGACATGTTGAAAGGATGAACGAAGAGAGAGTGACAAGACAAATCTATGTTGCAAAAGTCAGTGGCAGTGTTGGTAGGGTAAGACCTAGAAAAACTTATATCAATAAAATTAATCAAATCTAATAGAAAGGCAAAGAGTACCTTCAAAGACCAGCATGTATGCCTAGATGTATAGATGAAGAAGAAGTGAGAGAGGTGTGCCATGATTGGACATGTGGAAATGTGTATTCTCTGCCTACCTCACTGGGTTACAGGCTTAAATATTATGTATGTAATGGATGCAGTGATATAAATTGTTAATGTAATGAAAATTATAGATTTAATCCTCCTTCTTATAGATCTCGACAGTTATCTAAGAAGAGAGCAGCAGAATTGTTAAGCTTAGGGCAGGTATGTTCCATAATAATCTATTTATTTTTGACTTAATTAACATTAAGACATTACCAGGCTAGAACTGGTAAAGCTAACTAAGATAACTAGTCCACATCTGTAGTTGTTCACGCCTCTGCGTGTCCTCAGCGCGGGCGTCTCTCTCGGCGGGGATTGCGGTGCGGGAGGAGGGGGCTCGGACACTTCGCGACGGACCGCCGATGATTACGCGCACAATATAATTTGTCTTGCTAAACTCTCTATATTGTAATGAATAAAGTTAACTATCAACAGTAGTTCTTCTAGTGTTGCGGATGTTTATGGGCGGCGGCGGCTCGTTTGGGCGACTCGTGGCTTGTTTGCCCCCTTCTTTTATAAAAAAAAAAAACTGGTGGTTCCTGGTTTATTTATATTTTTAATCTGTGTATTAATTAATAACAGAGGAATATATATTAGATTTCTTTCTTCTTCATGTCTTAGAAATCTTCCTACTATCAGTAGTAGATGTATTTGTGCTAATCTGTTAAGACAAAACTTATACACTGTTCCAAATTAAGACCTATGTTGAATTTCAAAGTATTTGCGAAAATCAAATTTTTCTCACGTTGTCTTAAAACATTATCTGTCCATATTATACTATTTTTAATTACTAATTTTCCTTTGACATTATTAAATAGTGTAATTGACTGCCTTCTATAGTAATTAATGTAAATGCTAAAATAAATAAATTTTAAATGTAGTGTAGTACTTTTAAAGTTTTATCTTTAATGTTCTAGATGGACGAAGCTCGTTCGTATATGAGGCGTAGTGTAGATATCACGCACGAGATGGCGCTGGCGCTCATCAAGGAGTGCAGGAATCGCAACGTGGACTGCATCGTAGCACCGTACGAAGCTGACGCGCAGCTCGCCTACCTCAATATTAAGAATATAGCTCAATTAGTTATTACCGAAGATTCAGATCTGATACTCTTTGGATGTACTAAGGTAAACACACCGTTTTAGAATCCAATTTTTTTTTGTGTATATTGCTGTATCCATCTGTAGCGGCCGGCCGTAAAACTATAGCCAAAACTACTTACAGTATGGACTACAGTAGAGTCCAGGATATGGAAGAGTAGTACATACTGTGCCGACCCTACACAAGTGGGAAAAGGGCAGGAAGATTGCTGTATCCAGCTAACACTATTTTATCGTACATACCATTGATTCCCATTATATGTCGCTATTAATGGAAATTCATAACCTCAGCCTACCCTTCTGGGTTACCTGTAACCCAGAGGGGTAGGCTGAGGTTATGAATTTGTATATAACATAACACTCAGGCCTGCGTGAGTGTTATGTTATATATGTTTAATAATTGCTATTAAAGTTTTACTGGTTTCACAATTAAATGGACTTTGTAGGAAATTACTGAGATATCAGATATAAATATACTCTATAACGATTGAACACCTAAACTTTATAAACAAAGTAATAGCAGTATAGTGATAGAATGAGTATAATGCAATTTATTTTTATACAAATGTTGTAAGTTTGTTTAAATTGTGAAAATATTGAGTGAAATAATGTTTCAAAAAAAAGAGGGAAAAAAACATTTATGTACCTTTTGTTTACAAAGTTTAGGAAAGGCACATACAGTAGATAATATTGTGCTTTAAATTCTGGATAGAATCATATTACTTTATTTACTTCATCTCTATATTTTGAAAGCTGTGGTCCATGTATGTTTTTTTTTGGGCTGCCTTTTTGCCGCCCTGCTGCTCCCCCTGGCATGGGTGGCCAGAGACTTTTTTCTTTCTTTTGTTTATTTAAGTTCAAAGTTACATTTTTTTTTTCTTATAATTTAACTTAATCTAACTTATCTAAGGGGTAGCGGAGGACTTTTATTTACATCTCCTGTTACTAATCCTAATTTTAAAACATAAAAAGAAATAAAATACTATAAATAAATAATAAAATACTAATAATAATACATAAAAGTAAAAGGGTGAAATGACTAGAAATTTTATTGCTTTTTATTAAGTGCTAAAAATATTTAAAACAAACTTTGGTATTTAGAGACAGGTGATTATGTGTTCTGCTTTTTATTTCTGTATATCACTTTCTCGGCTACACTTTTACAATACCATGTATGTATTAGCCAATGCTCTTAAAAAGGTCTATCTCTGTTTTCTTGTACTGAATTACTAAACTATCTAACTAACTAACTATATGTATAACTAGTTAGTTACTAGTCATATAGTTATATGACTAAATAAGTTATATATGTTCAGGTACTTTTCAAAATGGACCTTGATGGAACTGGAACTCTGGTAGAAACGGCCAAGCTACCTCTAGTTATGAAGTGTGCTATAGAAAGCTATACATTTGACAAGTTCAGACAAATGTGTATAATGTCCGGATGTGACTATTTGGCATCACTACCTGGCATAGGCTTGGCTAAAGCGAGACAGTTTGTTGTTGCGACGCAGGACCCGAATTTCGCCAATGTGAGTTTTTTTTACTGCCCGACTAACCCAGATGGTAATGTATTTCTCATGTATGTATGGTTTTAGATATATACATTGTGATCTCTTGTAGCCTTAACAGCTTGACGGATTTCGATGAGTGAAATATCACTTTATTTGTATGTTTCCCCGTAGTGTCATACAGTTATTGATTTTTTACACTTTTGCTTGTAGAAATAAGTAAGTTATAAATTATCAACTGCGACTTTTGTGAAAATTTTTATATATTTTTTCTTGTCACCTTAATTTAGATGATTAAACCAAAAAAACACGATCCATCTTAATTATTTCAGGCTCTAAGAAAATTACCAAGTTTCTTTAACAAGTTGAATCTAGTAGTAACCGATGAGTATAGAGAGAGCTTTCTGAAAGCTGAAGCTACATTTAAACATCAGTATGTTTATGATCCCCTTGAGAGGCGGATGGTGCGCTTGACAGAAGTTGATGATGAAGGTATGTCGCTTTTGATCAATCACTTCTATATGTTTTAAGTAACTAATAATTTGGTTTGGGACCTTTCATTGTTTTTTGAATTTTTAGAACTATAGTACAATATTCTTTAATTCGATATTTATAAATTACTATAAAAATTACTACAATTTTACACAATTTGATATACCTTGTGTAGTGTTTCTGTCTCTTTAAAACAGAGTTTATAAGACATGTTACACTGAGTGTTGTCGATGAGTACAAGTTTTTCCATCAAAATTAATTAAAACGGAAGTTCTAATCTCGATGACTTTTGTCCAAGTGTTGTTTGTTTGTATGTATGTATTTATGTATGTATTATTGTACATAAAAGAGCGCAAAACTCTTTTCAGAACTGGAGAAGGCATTGTGTGTCAATGCTGGGGAGTTGTTAGAACCCAAAATTGCTTATCAGCTGGCTCTTGGTAATTTGGACCCTTTCAGTTTGGATAAGATGGACGATTGGGACCCTGACTATCGTCAAAATGGGGTTTGAATTATTTTTTAAACTATTATTTAGCTAAATCTAGTTTGCGTTGTCACCACATTCTTTTAAAATGATTGTCGTAGAAAACCAAATTTTTCATTTTGGATATTGGCTGTGTATTGGTGAGCAAAATAATTGACCACCGTTACCAATGAGCACTTGGTCACCAATACCAATGAACCAAGCACTTGTTCAACAATACCCAGGAGCCAAGCACTTGGGCACCAATATGGACCAATATAAACTGGACCAATAATATTTCTATTTTAATATTACCTTTCTTATTAGAAAGTGTCCTCCAAATGTCTATGGATTGGACACTTCTTCAAAAATATGTTATTAAAAGTTGATATATCTGTCTAATTAATAGCATGTTCTAGAAATGCAAAATGAAAACATCAGGTTGGAATGAAAAGCCTTCTAATCATCCTAGCATATGGAATGAAGGTTACAGACAATATTTAGATGACCCAACACCTTGGCATAAAAAGGTTAAAAAGTTGGAACCTATTATAGGCGTACCACAGACAAGGTTAAACAAGAAGGTTGTAAATTTAGTTAGCAAATATGTACCTGAAACACAGGACATAAGGTATGTGGGTATCTTTTTTCCAAGATGGGTGGTTATTTCATTTAACTATATTTAAATTATAATTGCTATCCACTATAGATAGCAATGTTATTTCATTTAGCTATATTTAAATTGTAATTGCTATCCACTATGGGTAGCAATGTTACTTCATTTAGCTATATTTAAATTGTAATTGCTATCCACTACGGGTAGCAATGTTATTTCATTTAGCTATATTTAAATTATAATTGCTACCCACTATGGGTAGCAATGTTATTTCATTTAGCTATATTTAAATTGTAATTGCTATCCACTATAGATAGCAATGTTATTTCATTTAGCTATATTTAAATTGTAATTGCTATCCACTATGGGTA
>DWLR01004629.1:0-11855 GCA_018246295.1 Papilio alexanor hazarajatica | reverse complement strand
TATATATATATATATATATATATATTGCGTTAATATATTTATAATAGACCTTACAGAATGAAATTCAGCTATTTTCCTTCAAAATTTTCCTTGTATTAGAAAAGTTTGTTCATCAGAGTGAAAGAAATATAGAAATATGTAAAAAGAAGTAATAAGATAGCAGAAAAATTAGATTCAGATAAAATACATTGTGTCTACACACAACTTAGGGTATAGAGTAGAATACAGTATTCTATTTCTGCAATTAGAATTGAGTTTGATACAACTAAATAGATGGTAAATTATTCTTACAGAGATTTAGGCTACCACAAATTCCTGTCGGACTTTATTTATCAACGAAATTGTATGCAAATGATAAACACTTTTTAAGACATAATCACTTCCACTTTTACAATAAATTATGTGGGAACATTTAAATGATAGCCCCTACCTTGATGTTCTCGATCGAGAGCCATGATTTGAAGACTTCCCTAGGGAACTGCGTCGGCCCTTGACGCTTCGCTTCGCTTGGTGCGTGAATGACTGCATTGTTTGAAATCCTTCCGGCTTTCTTGTGAGCAGTCGAAAGGGGAGCGGTCAGGAGAGGCGCCTGCCACCCAGAACTTATAATTTCACCATATGTCGTCTTTAAAATATTTAAATGACCCTTATTAACAATGACAAAGCAGTAATATAAGATTAGTCATAGTCTTTGTCGGGGAAAATATAATAGATATAATATGTAGCACACTATAAGCGTTCGTTTTCGGGATTGCTTAACAGTATTGATAGTATTAGGATTATCCTAGGTGGTGTATGATGTTATTAAAGACCATTGATTGAGACCTTTAACGAGATAGTGAAAAGACATGATATTTTTTTATTGATGAGTTTTTAATTATTCGAAGAAATTGCTAATATATATTTTAACTATTTGATTCTTTTCAAAAAAGACAAAAAAAGGTAAAATAAACAATAAAATCAATTATATCTTACTACAAGCCAAGAATTATTGAACATGACTTTATATTAAAAAAAAAATAATACGTTCTACTGGCGTGAACATAATATTGAATTTTCGCTCTTATCGCCCAGTAATAGAGCACACCGCAGGCCTTTTGAGTCGATATCATCTGTGCACCTATCATGTACGTTCCGGTAATTTCACGTAATCTCTAAAAAACTAATAGCACTTGAAGTACGCTCTTACAATAGTGATTGCATTTATTTTGCAAATAATTGCTTTAATTACTGATCGTAAAACGTAGACCTTAATTATATGGGTTCTTACTATGCCTAATCAATATGTGTATTTTTTTTGTTGAACACTCTCATAGAAGTACAAAATGTTTTTTTTCTATAAGTCTTGTAATGTATGAATCGGAACGTTGGGCGGTTAAAGAGATGCGTTAACAGAGAGTGCATGCGGCAGGAATACGAATGTTGACATGAGTCTAACACGAATGGATAAGGTACGAGACGAATATGTTAGGTTAGGTCTAACCTAATATAACCTAACATAACAATAGCCCCAGTGGTCAATAAATTAAGAAAACCATGTTAAGCATGGTATGGACATTATAGAAATCGTTATAGAAACCGTTTTTGTATAAAAGCTTTCATAAACTCATGTACAAACTGGTTATGAATCGAACAACAACTATCAAATTGTAAATTAAATGACATATATATCTTTACGTACGAATTAGATGATGTATTTTAATTTTGCTTCAATGTTAACAGTGAGTGAGCCGCCTACTCGCAATGTCAAGTGATTCGACACCAATGGACAACTCCATTATCTAATTTTTGTACACCGAAACTATAAAACAATATCTAGATACCGATGAAGGCTTTCAACTTACGCTACCTCGGGTAGCTGGTAGAAACCCTTCGTATCGACGAGACTGCACGGGACGTGTGAAGTACGCGAAAACCGACAATGGCTTCTCGATACCAATTACGAGCTCAGAATACAAGTTTATATTACCGTAGGGGAACTTATTTCTCAGCGGCCTTAATACTACCAAACTTGACAATAATTTTAGTTTAGTTTGTACACATGTTGAGATGTTATTTTGATCTAGATAAACAAGAATTTGATACATAAAAAAATCTCCTGTGGTAGAAACACAGAAAAACAAGAAAAGAATAAATCTATTATTTAATAGAACGGATACAAAAGCTTGTATTTTGCAACTTTAGAATAATTAAATGTAAAATGTATCTTCTTTTGCTTAGCTATTGCCTGCTACGCCAATTTTTATTGAAGTTATATATAAAGAAAATTGTCGATAAATTGCTTTGCTGCTTCGAGACGCAAACTTAATGCCCACCCACGCCATTCCCTCTTTAGACGGGTTCCAGAAATTTCTTTTGATCAGTTTTATCACGAAAGCCTGTCCGCCCACGACGTTCTATGCGGACAGGAGCTTTTTCATTATATGTACTTATTTATTTACTCGAAAAAACTTGTGAATGGAATTATTTTAGTATTGGTTGAGCCTGAGTTGTGACTTTACACAAGGGACAAACATTTTGAGAAACTAATTTTAAAAATTTCATTTAACAACATACAGATATAAAAATATGTTTAAAATCTGGGATGATATCGTACCGACTTGAAAGATAATTTAAAAAAAAATGTGACGTCCACTTAATAATAAATTAATAATAAAATAATATCTAAGCTTATTTCTAAACGTATTATATTTAATAGTTTTCTTTTAAAGTAAACACAGCCAACTTTTTTGCAAATTAGATGTTTGCTAAATTTATTTAATGACTTAGAAGTGAAAAACATAACAGAATTACTTTCTTCTTTATAACATTAGTGTATTTAAATAGATAAGAATATATTTGCATTTTGTACAACGCTTCCAACAAAAATAATTTTTTACAATAATGTTCTAATAAATAATTTGTTAGCTTAGCAACTCCGATATGCACCAGACGACCCATTTAAATAATATTACTTATTGAATTACAATTTCGGTATAGAGGGGAGCGAGGGGTGTCCCTTGTTCAATAAAAATTCGCAAAGGGAGTGGGCGAAAGCTCCCGCGCCTCCTGTCGGCTGTCTGGATTCCTAATAAGGGACAAACGAATTTGTATTGACCTTTTTCGTCCTTGTTTTATAGCTGGCTTTTAATCAGTTGCTATAAGACTTAAAGGACACGCCTAACGTATCGCTTTATTACTAAAACAAGAAAAAAAACTAGTGTGTTGTAATAAGTAGAAACAAAACTTCAGATGTACAATTTGCAATCTTATAAAATGCTAGTAAGTGTTATACTAATCAAGTCAATACCTAAAATCATACTTAAAAATTTGTTATTCACAAATCGAACAGTTTATTGTATGTTTCTTTTCCCTTTCATATTCTTTTCTCATAAGGGATGGGTGGGTAGGGGAAGAGGATTTGACGCGGCAGAGGTTGGATAGGAAAAGGAAATGTTCATTTTTCTGTCTATCCCCTTCTCTTTCTCTTAAAGGTAAGCAATTTATTTGCAACTCAACTCGCAAATGCTTGTTGCAGATTTCTGTGGGTAGCGACCACTTGGGTGACCGCTTGCGCGTTTGCCACCTTCTTGTAAAAAAAAATGTAGATACCATTTTCACGTGTGATATAAAAGTTCAATTTTGTGGAATGTTTTATATCCCGATCCCCACTTAAAGAATGAATGAGATACAATGTCCTTTTGCGCTTTACTGTTGTCACCACAAAGTAATTAATGTCTGTTTTTAATTAACATGACTCAATATATTTTAATTCTTAGTAAGCCCTGTAAAACTAACTGTACTTGGAAGAAATTAGCGTGAAGTATGACCATGCTTCCCCAGAACACCACCATAAATAGCTTAGAGAATGTTAGTATTGTCGAACCACAATACGCAGAGGCCGTGATTGGCAATGTTTATTAGCTAGACAATATTAAGATATTTGGTTCAGTCACATAAAAAAAATCACCGAAAAGTCCAAATATTTATGAGTAGAATAGAATATTATTTTACGCTACTTAAACTAAGCTGTTTTAGTTAATCGGCTTGTCTTTACTTGCTTGAAAAAACTCTTTAAGGGATTATCGGAATTCTCAGCGGCCAGATCCCGATATCGGAGCTTAACCTACTAAGCTCTTGCAACCGATTAAAAAATCTTCGTATTAAACTACGTCACACTTTGGTAATTATTGAACCTGATAATTATTCTAATTACATATTTAGCCATTATCACTATACCCTGTTCTGATTTAAATTATAAAATGTTGAGTGCTTGTTTGTAATAGTTTTTCCTTTGCTAAAACCTATCCCCGAAGAGAAAACAAACACTCACTTTGAAGTTAATGACATCAACAGCCGTTGACAGAAAGGAAGAGAGGAGTAGAGATGGAAAAGGAGAGGAAGAAGGCATCAGAAGAGGATTTCGAGTAAGCGGCACCTATTTCTATCATCCATTAGTCTGGTTATTGTTTATAGGATGAAAGAAATAGAAAAAAAAACCGTTTAATTAAATTGTCATAAAAATGTATTTCCTTGACTAATTAAGACAGTCACTACAACTCAATTTTACGACCTTTTATGTTACTTTATTTGTTTTACGTGATTTTTTAACATACTATGAAAAACATACGTAACCTAAAACAACAATTATGGCATGACGATATTAATCAACATTTTAATTATTAAAAATGTCTTAAAACACAATTTTAACTATCGAATCGCATGTAAATTCGTTTGTCACCGCGATAGTTAAAATTTTTGCGTGACAATTTATTAGGAGGGGCCGACCCTGTCTGGATTCTCCGGAGGGTTTGGACATACAGTTGTGTACCAGCACCGGTACAAAACTTCGATTGCCGCACGTCAAAAAAAAGATGCAACAATTGAATCAAAGAACTTCGTATCAACATTTAACAATTGTCTTTATCGACAATAAATTAAAAAGTTGTTAAGTTAATTAAATATTACTCCTTTCATTTAACCATAAATTACGAATTTATCTAAAAATATCCATAAATATTACTTTAGTTCAGCGTGAGGCGCCGCACTCGAAAACAGTAATAAAGCGCCCATTTATTGTAACTGAATCACTCGTTTATAAATGCAATTGACATCAAGATTAATGCGTTCGACATTACATATTGTGACAATTCGATTTGATTCGTTACTCGATTTTAATCGTTTATCATCCCGCATCGCGTTTGAGTTTACTTTTGTAGTTAATTTATAACTGTTGCTCTGCTTGAGATTACCTGCAAGTTACCTTTGCTACATCATATTCGTCTATACTTAATTGTAAAATAGTCTATCGCACTGAAACCTTTAGTAAATTCCAAACAGGATATTAATTAATCACTAGGAAATTGAATAACTAAAATATTCAACACGAATAACCCATTACCGAGTATAGCTTTAAAAGGATGTAGAAGTGATAATTTCGCACTGTAACCTAGAACAAAATTTTCCTTATTTATTACAGGAATATCAGATTTATAAATGAAGAATAATTATTGTGTTCGTTTACCCCATTCTTAAGGACAACCATAGACATCCCATCTCGGAGTACATTGTCGGACTAAGGACTTTCAACGATGGTCACATGATGATTAACCCGTCCCTTAGAAGGCGTTTAAGTAAGCGGCAAACCTATATTATAGTTTATCTATGCTACGTCCTTGTTGTGGGTTGTATAGACTTAATACTAGCTGTTAAATAAAAAAAATATGAAAGAGCATTTATTTGTCTCTGGTAATTATAAAGAAGTCTACATTGAAAGTCTTCTATCAAAATAACCAACTAATGTTCCACTTAGCACACGACGTATATATATAACATAACTAACACTATATTATCGATAAAGATATTGCGATGTATCGACATGTCTTGTGATAAATCGGCGGTCGTTTCTTAGCGCCGTTGACTGATATTACTTGCGCATTGACACTTCGCCGCCGCGCTGCGCGGAGACCGGGATTAATTTATTGGCAGACTCAGCGCCTGCTAATTATGATACAGCTGTGAGAACCCAAGCTTATAATTCATTTAACCTATCCATAATAATTTGAAAATCAGTTTTACATAGAGTAACTAGCGAGGTTATAAACAGTCCATAGTTAAAACATTTCTATCTTAAGTCCAATTGATTACTAAATGCATTTTAAAGTTGCGATTACGTGACGCGACGCGGCGTGTTTTTAATTAGAAAACCAGAGCTTTGAAAGGAAATTTTTCGTCACTAGATATTAAAGCGTAATCTATTTTATTTTTTGTATGATCCTCGTACGAAGTACATATTTGACTTGGCCAATGACGTCGATAAGTGAGGCGAGGGCGCGAAGTGGTGCTGACGTCGGCAAGTGATATTTCCGTCCGATAACTTACCATCCCGGCCGACTGGCAACATTATAATGTCATTATTTATATAACGATAGTGTCCAGACAGCTATAATGCTATTTAATTCGCATTAAGTACAATGAACCGGCGACTCCGCGAACCAAACCTTGTTACGGACTAAATCAGGGTCAGTGTATGGTGATTTATGTCATCATAAAGTATGAAATCTACTGAATCCAGATGCCCTACGATCATCGACCTTAACTACTTTAGTTTTTTACAATCATAAAGCCCTATAACGATGGAAAAAACTGCTTCAATAGATGAACTAATTTATCTGAACTCGGTTTTCCATGATTGTGTGGAAATATTTTAGAAGTGAGCCCAGATATTTAAATCAAAGTATTACCGTTCAGTACCTAAAAACTTCGACCACTATACTTAGCCATATCGTAAATCCATAAATAGACCCTGGGATGTGAAACCTGTACCTGTTAAGTACCTCGGGTTCTGATGCAACGATACTATTATTTGAAAGAAATGTCCAACGTTCGTATCCCACGCAGTGGCAGTTTGTAGGCGTTAAACAAATTATAGTCTTCGACTTGTTTACGATTTACTTGCATGTCTTGTGAACATCAAGATTTGATAACATATTCGATAAGAAATAAATTATTTTAAACCTATAAAGACGCAACAAATGCGCTGACTTTTCTTTTTTGCAAACAATAACTATTACAGTATCCTTATATAATATTGAAAATGTTGAAAAGCCATGCTTTTCCCAATTAAGTTAATTTGGTGAGAGTTTACTTATTGTCGTGTAATGAGGTACAAAATATTTTGTATCAAGGACGCAGACCTACGTTCAAACTTCCCCGACAGTAATGAATGCACAACACGAGGTAATCCTATCGGAGCGGTTTAATGGAGATTAAACGAGGCGATGTCGGGACTCCGTTGATGCAAATTCATAATTCACATATTAAACCAACCTGTCTGGGTCTAGACTAATTAGGGGACTTTATTTGAAAGATAAAAAGTCAACGTTATTGCTTAATACCCATCTAGGGGGTCGCTGTGCTGAGGAATTTAGCTTTTTTCTTTAATAAAGGCGGAAAACGGGCAAGCAGTTGCGTGATGTTAACTGGCTTTTGAATTGCAGACGTTTTACTGGGTTTTATTAATAAGGGGTTACAAACCGAAAAGGGGTAGATAAGAGGATGAAAAAGAATTATAGAAAGGAATAGAGCCAGCGATACCTAATATCATTTATAATATCCATAATTCTTCTTTTTATATCGTTCAATATTACACAAACTTATTCAAAACATACATCTATTCTCGACTTTCTTTCACTAATCATAATGACGCTTTTACTTTTATGATAAGAATATCAATGATAAAATATTTCATACAACTAAAATACACAGTGTAGTACGGAAAAAAATGTATTGTTCGCAATAGTATCACGAGTTTGTTACATTTCTATTCGCCGGTACACATCGGCCCTAATGAAAACAGCTAGCAGTCGATCGAGCCGAATGGATTCATCGTGAATCGCATTCCCTGGGGCAGTAAATCGAGATAAACGCCCGCCCGAGCACCTAGAGGGAACTATTCTGAAATCGGTCGATAATTACTCTAGAACTCTACACAGATATAAAATTATCACTTTCATGATTCTACTAACACTATTCAAAATTAATTGAAAACTTCAATGTAAATTTTTAAAAGTTAACATCTATGTAATAATTTAAGTAATTTTATTACCTTCAAAAGAACGTCTTTAAACCGTACTAGAATTTATTTTTCTAGGACTGTTAAATGGCATTGCTCTTTTAAAGGTGACATAGTCTCGTCGATATTTTTATTACATTACAAAAAAGATAAACTGTTTACTGAACTCAAATCGGTGACCCATTCGACATTGGGCGTATGGCATTAAAATATCCCCCGCCAACCCTCTCGTGATGAGCTGCAGCTGACATCGGAGCCGTGGGGGAGGAATCCCGCTTTTATTGACGCATGGTTTTATCTTATTATGAAGATAAACATATTTTCGTGTTTACATCTTTTGATCATCACAAGCTATAATTTTATTACCTTTGCTTATTTGGGACCTTAACTACTATGCCATACTAGATTGTAATCACAAATTGGATTCTAAATTTATATTTTATCTAACTTAAAGAAAGAATATAAGGATTCCTAGATGAAAAAAAAAATCGCTGGGCAAGGTATCGTGGTACCCAACTTGTTTTGAAAAGGTATTGAAAACAACAATAATTAATAATGTAAAGGCGGAACGTACATACATATGTCGAACGATAGTCAGTTTCGGACTTATAAAAAAACTCCCGAAAAATTCCGATGTTTGCCGACATTCTCGCCCCTTCTCACAACACAACTGTCAACAACGATTAGGCCAAAAGAATATTCAAACAGTTATTTTTATCAAAGCTCGAAAACAAATCAAATTCCTTTTTTTTGTATGTTGTCACTGTTGAATTAATGGCGCTTTATGAATAGCCACAATCCATCCATCTTGTGGGATGCATACGCCATCCAAAATTTAGACCAATTTCAAATTCCAGTTTATTAATTTCGCCATCATCATCATCTCAGCCTATGGTCGTCCGCTTTTGGACTGAGGCCTCCCTTAACCTGATCATCATTGATTAATTGATTAATTTAATTCCAGCCAGGATGGAGGAGCGCGAGGCGGAGTCGGGCCCTGGCGTGCCCGACATGACCATGATGCCGGAGATCACAGAAACCGCCATCAACGACAACCTCCGACGGCGATACGTGCACGACCTCGTTTATGTATCCTTTATAACCAAATAAATATTGTCTAAAAAAATTCCGCTATCTTAGTGCTTGAAATCAACTCTTAATCGATTTTAGAATTTATTCTCAAAAATATCTTCTAAATGCAAAATATGTACTTAGTATAACTAATGCTGATATTTATATGGACTTCATCCATCTACTAACTCTTCAAAAAAAGAGACAAAAGATGATTTTCAGTCTTGAACTTATATTAAAATTACATCCTACTACACGCCAGTGTAACATAGTTTTCTACCGGTAAATTATTTAAATTGGATCAGTAGTTTAAATATTACAAAGAATAAATATGTTCCCCTTTTTATTTAATTTAGTCTAAATTGCACAAATCTTCTCTCTGTAAATAGTACCCAGAAATTTTAACGTAGACACATGTAAAAGTTGAGTATGCGAGCGAAGTAAAAATGGTTTGTGTTAAAATATGAATTCGAATTTCAAACTTCTTGTGTTTGATTCTTTACTTTATATTAGTGTTTTTTACATTTGTAATAAGTGATATTCCCTGACGCAATAATCAGACATACACGGGCTCAATCCTGGTCGCGGTAAATCCCTACAAGGAGCTGGGATGTTACACAATGGTGAGCTCAATCTCCGCGTGTCGTGTTACTTGTTGGAAATATACTTATGTGTGATTTGTAATTTAAAAGTTTATGTGTATATTGAACAAAAAATATACATATAGATTTTGGTACCTTTTTAACAAGTTGAAAGTTATAGTTCTAAATAATAATTCAACGTATCATGTACCAATGATAATGTGTTTACGTTTGTGCAAATGCTTAAACAATGGCGAATTTCTCAAGTCGATAAAAAAGTTTGAAAATTACGTGGCTTGGTCTAAATCGATATGCACAAACTCGTATGCGTTAGAAGAAACTTATTTGGTTTATTCTTAAGAGTTAGCAGTTTTTTCCCTGGGGGAACCGATTTATTTGAGAAAATATTTGCATGTGGATAGGATTTATTTTTTGGTTACTTGGTTACTTGGCTTTTTGGTTACGGTGTGTAAAAGTAGTACATTTTACGTAGGAATTAATTTATTTCTAAAATATCAGTGATATATGTAGTATTAAGATGACTTCAGGTAATTAGAATTAATAGAAGAAATAAATAGAAGAAAACAAAAATAAATTAATAAAAACATAACAAAACTTGGTCTCTTTTTTATAAATGAAATAAATTCAATTTATAACAAGTGACCAATTACTATCCATAAATTATATTCCTTATATCTGACCTAATGGGGCATTGTATCGCAAATAATGTTCAGCGAAATACTGTAATTGCGTGTTCTATTATGACTGATACAAGCTACGATGAAATGAACAGAATTGTGCATGTTAGATATTGTCTAAACTCATATGACGTCTTAGACACGTCATCCGCTGACGTGTCTCAGTCAACAAATGTAACCGAGGGGTTAATTTTCACTTATAACCTCATAAAAAATGTCTTTGATTTCATAAACAATGTGTTGTTAACAAACAGGAGGACATGCAGAACTATCGCGGCAAAGCGTTCGGCAGCATGCCACCGCACGTTTTCGCACTCGCCGAGTCCGCGTATAGCTCGCTACAGGTAAATAACGAAATAACAAGTTATACTTTTTTATTCACACATGGCTATCTGATCCCAAACTAAGCAGTTTGTGCTATGGAAACCAGATAACTGATATACTACATATATGAATACTTGTCTTTTGTAAATACATACATACATAGATAATTACACCCAGACACAGGAGAAACTGACATGTTCATGCACACATGTTTGTCCTGGGTGGGAATCGACCTGGTGACCCACGACCTGCGGCGTGAGAGGCAAGTATCTTACCACCACGCCCACCGGTCAGCCGATGATGATAAAATGTGATTCAATTATAAAATAGACTGTGTTATTGACACAAAAAATATTAATATAAATATCTGTTTTATATCCTATTCATCATCATTATTCAGTAGTTTGTCTTAGGCTAAGTCAGCTTAACGACAACAGTTTAAGACCAGGAAAACCTTATGTTTTCGACCAGGATAAATAATCATCCTAACCTAGAGTTCCAACTTGGTGGATTGCACAAACTAATAACATAACGTCACAATTTATAAACTAGAATGGTGAAAAGAACCAATCGGTGGTGATATCGGGCGAGAGCGGCGCCGGCAAGACAGAGACAACGAAGCTGATCCTGCAGTACCTGTGCGCGGCGGGCGGACAGGCCACGTGGGCCGAGCAGCAGATCTTAGAGGCCAACACCGTGCTAGAAGCCTTTGGTGAGTATCTCCTTCTGTTGCCTGGCGTCCTAAGTGAGCGACGGAACGCGATTTTGTACGATACTATGCGACATGTTTCATATTTAATACTTTCATTGTTACAACGGGTTAAACTGTGATCCAACATATTGCATAAAATGTTGCCGAGGATTGTATTAAAATAAGATACACATTTTTTTCATAATCATACATTAACATTGGAATAACTTTCCCAGGCAACGCTAAGACGGTACGCAACGACAACTCGTCACGCTTCGGCAAGTTCGTTGAGGTGCGGCTCGACCACCGCGGCGGCATCCGCGGCGCCGTGTTGCGCGACTTCCTGCTGGAGCGCGCGCGCATCACCGGCCCCGCGCCGCGCGAGACCAACTACCATGTCTTTTACCAGCTGCTAGAAGGCGCTAAAGTATGTGCGC
>DWLR01004628.1:0-11855 GCA_018246295.1 Papilio alexanor hazarajatica | reverse complement strand
ATCACTGTAACACTTTTTATAAAGCATTGAATAAAGAGCAAAAAAGCGGAAGGGAGATATTTGACAACCTTATAAATCAGAAAAAAACAACAAAATGTATGGAGGACATGGATATCCTTGATTCTGCTATTTTAATCGTGTCAAAACGGTTTCATATTTGTATACTGTTTTGCCTCGTAGGGGCATCTACAACTACATTAAGCTTGAACCGATTAAAAAAGAAATCGGTGGAAAGCGGACATTCACAAATGGGTTTCATTTAATTTGACATTATTATATTATATTGGTAGACTGAAGCCCTGTTTCGGTTTAAAGCATTTGTAAGGAGACGTACCGTGGCTATAAACGACCTAAGGACATAAATTAAATTATATAAATTTTGAGTCGGTTTTGTTTTCTTTAAAAAAAAATAAAGATTATTCTTTAACTTCCCCTTGCGTAGTTTACGAAAAGGTTAGAAATATATTTATAATTCTCCTGATTGTAGTTTCTATAATGTGGCGTATTTATAAAACGCAATTAAATTAATTTCCTTGCCTTAGTATCCATTTAAGTGATGAATATTTGTAACAGTTAATGTTTAAATGTCCATCCGTCAATGGGTTCACGGAGGTCAAACATATATTTCGATAAAGTTATTTTTTTACTTAAATTATGTGTGACATTAAATTCGATATGTATAAAAACGTCTAGACATCGACAACATATGGTTAGGTTTTGGACTTAGTTAATTCACTATATATCGGAACTTTTTTACACTTCTCGTTCCATGTATGATTTGGTTGTTGAATAGAAACATTTGCTGTCTCAGTTCTCTCTCTCTCACACACACACACACACCTCTGCGAGTCTGTGAAATATTTTCGAAAGTTTTACTTCACGTATTAATTATACAGTAGTAGGATTAAGCTGTATTTAGCATTAGTTCTTTTGTAAACCAAACATCTCAAAGATTTATATTTAGAACCATCGATGTATATGTAAAAAATATTACCACACTGTCATACGATAACGTATCTAACACTTTGTTAATATATAGATTATCATTACAATTAAACAAGGCTACTGTATAAAGTATTTTCGACACATACTTTATCAGTTACCTTGTCGATTCTATATCGATTGAGATTTTTAATACTCAAATGGGATTATAATTATTTTAACACGCATTTTGAGCGTTCGGCTTCACTATCGCCTTATTAAGCCTGTTATCTGTCAAATTACAATCTCCAGTCGTGGAGAGGCATGTTGAAAAGAAGAGACTCTCGTGTAAGAAGACGTGATTCTGTCAACAAGTTAAGTACCGATAAACAGAACCAAAGAACAATATTTGTATATAAAGTTACCCGAATTAGGGAAAGCCTGGAAGGAACACTAATAGTCGATGAATTATGGAGCAAAACGTGAGCGTAGTGCCTCTCTATAATGTATGTGCTCTAATAATGTATTTGTGAAATCATCGTCATTTGACCACTTTTTAAAATCATAGTTACTCATCGTTTAATTTAAATAATAAAAATTAACAGAATACAAAAACAATCTACAATGATGACTTTCAATTTTGAAATTCGAATGCTTCGTAGTCGAATAAAAAATATTTCATTATTTGATTAAACCACAGACAATGCATATGGCGCCGGCCCGGGCGCGAATCAAAACAGGGGTTGGAACAATGCGGTGTTGCGTCGGCCTGTTCCCATCAATGCACGTTTCCCGCTCTTTATTTTCCAAATAAACTTAATGAATATAAAAACTGAACGATGATTATAATTAACATTTACTTAAAAACAATCAGACGGGTTAGAACGTTAGACTACAAAGGATGGTGAAGCCAAAACAAATCACAATTATCACACTTCTAATGCCGGTCGCTGATTCAGTTTTATGTTTTATAATTATGAGGATAAAGACGGGAAATTTTAAAATTAAAATTACAGCAAAAAGTCTCCGAAAATTATTTTGTGTTAACATCAACGGTAATCCCTTTTTTGTGCGTCTTTGCCGAAAAAAAACCAAATCAAACGCCGATTAGCACAATCTGAATGTATTACAGCTCCAACTTATGATGAGGAAAATTACGGGGAAAAACCCTAACCCTGTAACTAAGGATCACGAGTGATCTCTTCTCCTGATCTGATTCTTGACCTGCTCTCTCATGATCATACACCACTGGCCTGTGGATAGCATTATGTATTTCGAGCTTGGCACATATTTGATCAGTCCAGCGCACAGGGTAGCGACCTCTGGGTCTCTTATCTTTAATTTTACTGATCATGCGGTACGATCTTTTATTGACTGAGCTCTTCTAGTATAGATACATCTGTCCTTTGTGCCGTCTATGGTATTCATAGCAATCTCTGCCGATACTACACCTCGATAGCGTCTATGCGTTTACGAACTGATAGCTATAGGGTCCATGTTTATGTTCCGTAAATAAATTTATAGAAGATGAGCGTATTTATGTTTCATCTTGGTTGCTCGAGTGATGCCTCTGTCCTGTCAAATCATTAGGAGATAAATCACTGATTTTCCCATACTCCCGTACCTCGATATCAATTGATCCGTCATAGTCCATACATACATAGACATCTACCATATATAGCATGTAATGGTCCATGATCATTTGTTTTCGTTTACGGAGAAGCCAATCTCTTTACGCACTATTTCTATTCTAAGAAAAAGTTCGTTTGTTCTCTCTGTCTAGTGTAGTTGAAATAAAAATATTTATATATAATGCAGATGGTATAGCTTTAGCTAAACGTTATCACACTGTCTCCCGTTTAAAGTTACATTCGCCGTATCTATTTGTTTTTTCTACAGTCATGTCTGATGACTAATATTTTTTTCTTTAGTCTAAACGTTTTTAAGTAACTTAGATCTATAGCTCACTGGGAAATTTCATACTTTTACTTCGTTTAAGTTACTGTAATATAACAACTAATATTGTAAGTTAGCATAGCGTAAACATAGCGAATCTTGCAGCCTAAGCACTTAGCGATTAGAATGCCCAGTTATTATGCAATGCGTCATAGGTTCGATTCCGAACCGAGGCAAAATATATTTGTATGTATCAGATATAGGGCAGATCTGAATGTTATTTTGCTTGATAAAAAGTAAACTAGTCTGGAATTTACAGATTTATCTTGTCACAAATTGAATTAACACGAGAGTTTGTTTTTGAATATAAAAGTTTATTATTGACTAGTAACCCACTCCGGTGTTGTTAATGTATAACAAAAAAAAAAGTTCAAACAAATTCATATCAATAGCCTGATTAAGACGAATTCCAAAATTGAATTTCCTACGTGCCATTCGGTCGATTCGAATCGCATTCGCATTTGACGAGTATCGCACATGTTTCTTATACCGTACAGTCAGCAAAGTCATCGATGCCGATGTTTGTTGAATGTTACGATTCCGTTGGAAGTTTTGTTTGAGCTGTCGGTACATTGTAATAGGAGCTGTGTCGTCGAATTACGAATTACTCGGTAAAAAAAATATCGTGTTATACTTACAAATGATGTAATTGCGATTGCGAAAGTGGTAAAAACAAAATGGATACGCAAATTCAGCAATCAGTTTATCGGAAACGTGGCGAATATGAATAAAGTAAAATAATACTGTAAATGTTTGTTTTTTTTTTGTATTTTAAACTGACAAGGACATTTACAAAAAGTAACATTTCAAACACTTGAGATGTTTGATTTTTCGGATCACAAATCATCTTCTAATGTTCGTCTAATATGAGGCCATGAGTTACAATAAATGACAATACTATAGGAAATTTTCTAAATCAGTAGTAGGCACTAAGAATGTTATTGGCGAGTCATTATCGGTCGTAAGGCGAACTAATTATCTAAAGCTATCAAAATAACTCACCTTCTTATCTTAAGTTGCCGTCGAGCACCGATAAAAACGCCAGAGTCCCGAAAGCGACAATATTATCACAGAACAACCACTTCGGCAGTCCGATTTAATAGTACACGATCGTTTTACAGCGATTTTTTTGTAAGCAGAACGAGCGAACAAGTAGCGTTTCAAAACATAAAACGCGTGATAAGCGTTTTCTGTTGATTTCAACTGATGTAAACAAGCTCGCAGTAAACAAAAGACGTCCGTACAACGCGGCGGCCGGCCTGAGAATGCGGGGCGCACACGGTGACGCCTTCACGACGTCAAGTTGCGCTCGAGTCGATTCACCTTCACCACGACATTTTTCGATTCAATATTATCCAACATAACATCGTGTTTGACTGTTATTCATTGAATTATTTTATTAATAAATTATAAACGCTTGAATTTACAAACAATTCAAATCTTATAAGACGTGCTTCGTACACGTAAGTATAGCCAAAACCAGTTGCAGTATGGACTACAGTAGAGTCCAGGATATATGGAAGAGAAGTATATACCGCGCCGACCCTACGCAAGTGGAAATAGGGCAGGGAGATGATGATATACTGTAAAAATTATAGACTTTTATGTAACGAAATGTGCCCAACCGTAAAAATTCTCGATTCATGTTAAATATCACCTAAAAAAAACACTTCTAATAAAAAAAACACATCAAATACATAAAGCAGTATTCTCTATTTCCTTATGAATACATAAGTCCCAGTAAAAATTGAGACAAGTGTCTTGACCAATTAAACAAAAAGAATTTGTCCGTGTATAGATAATTAATTCATTAATTAGTGATATCAACGAAGCCAAAGTCCTAATTTGTTTGAACGATAAAGTAAATAAATGAGAAACAATAAAATATAGATTAACACAGTGTACAAAGATTCTTTAATGGCTTTTTTAAATAAATAATATTAAATAACGCTAGCTGCGTATAATTTTTTTAACAAAAATGTGCTCAAAACATGTAAATATAAATGTAGTTTTATCTATTTGTTACGTATTCGCGTCACTGAAGTAGTTACGATGATTTTTGGTGTAGAAGATAATTAAAATATCAGATAAATTCATTTTAATTAATCATTCACATAATCTACCAGCTCTTTAGCTGGACTTATCTGGACTATATCTTTATATAGACCCTCATAAAAAAATCACCATTTCAAAGATTGCAAAGGCTACCATTTGTCGCAAAAATATTGAAATTAATAAATGGGCTAGTCGGAATAATTATTATACACAGAGAAAGTCGTGTGCACCAACTAGTTTTACAATTAAGGCATACAATGATTAGTATAAAAACTTCTATTTTTGACATTTTTTTGCTCTTATTTATTTTATTACAATAGGTGAAACGGAAACAAGATATTGTAGTTTAATTTAAAATTAATTTTTATATAAACGTGAAATTGTCGCAGTTGACGTTATATTAATTAACGTTATGTTAATTATCTGAGTCATAAACTGCTAACTGATTAACATATTTATGATTTCAATAACTCCCGCCAGATTGATACGATAATCTAGCGAGAGTTTCGCGACGGGATACCATGGTAGGGGAACATTCGGTCAGGTCAGCACCTCGCGAAGGCATCAAGTGGCATGGGGTTGTGTTTCACATTCGCACTTTTTGCTGATGTCCTACAAAAACAATTCCTCAAACTAAACCGGGGAATAGGACACGGAGATCATTTCCTTCGTTTGAAGGTTCAATATGTAAACATAGTATTTCCTAAAATTTTTAGTTATTGCGTATTTATGTATGGATATGATAAACATAATTTTGAATTATAATTATTGTTACATCTGCATATTATATCATAATAAACAGAACAGCATTAGTACTATAATACTGTAATTCGAATAAATTACAGGAATAAATTACCATCAAAAAACATCCTAGTTCATTTTTCAAACTTACCGATCTAGCAGATTATCGGCGGGATTAAGATTCGATTTAAATATGATTTATACGTATTTCCTCTGTTTCGTCTGACGGGTGAGATGGAAATGGAGGTCTAATCTCCTACCTATCCTAAATCTGCTTCTTCACCAAAATTTTACTTTCCTACAAAAAGCTATTTTAATATAAATCTCCTAAACTTACTTTGTTACAAACTTTTATAAATTAAACTTTGCTGTTATAATTTGAGCAGGCGCTTTTTTTTTTTTTGCAATTTAAATTTTGCCAAAAAAATCGCTTGCACTACAAAACAAAAGAGAAAATATTAATTTAAAACAAAAATATTATTCTAGGACTTACCAAATACCAGTCTCTAAAATTAAGTCAATTGTTTCAGGTAGCTCCAATCGGAAACCTGAAAATAATGCACAGGTTAACGTTTAATAATTTCTTTTATAAAACATGGTCCTCTTACTGTTAAAGGCTAATAAAACATTCAATTAAACGAACTGAAATGTAAAACGATCACATATTAACTTTTTTTTTATCATAAAGGCCAGGATACGATTTTTGACGTTTAAATTACATGACAAGTTTATTAACTAAATAGTTTAAAACGATTTATCATCTGCCTGTATCATTTCACTGCTGCATCAATAATAATAGACACAGATGAAACTTTAAAAGAAAAATATGTAACTCGAATACGAGTAAATAACAAATTACTACGCGTATCTGCGAACATTAGTTGCCTTTGAAGAGACTACAAAATAAATTAATTTGAAATATACCACATAACAGCGGTAGAGTCCGCAACAACAACATCTGTTGCACGAATGGCTCGCTCGTCCGGTGAAATACAACAACCTCACAGAAGACAGGCGTGAAGTAGAATTGCTCAGCGTTTCGTCTGATGTGATGCCCAATTCTAGTCCTCATCCCCTTTCCAGATTTTTCTTATAATAAAAAGATGAGAAGGGGAAGTGAATTTGACGGAGGGGGAAAAGGATAAGAAGATGTAATATCATTTTTCTGTTTATCCCCTCATCTCTGCATTAAAAGTAGGCAACGCATCTGCAACTCATTAGCGTGTTACAGATGCCTTTACGTAGCGGTCACTTACCATCCGGTTACCATGCTTGCTCTTTTGTTCAATGGAAGAAGGTGACAAACCTTCTTCCATTGAAAAAAAAAAGTGAAATGATACTCACCGTCTGATATTATCCTCTGTATTACGCTGGCCATGTCCTTTGCTTCACCGGCATAGAAATTGTCTCCACTGTATGGAGTAATACCTAAATCTGTTTGCTAAGTTTAGGAACATTATCGTTTACACTAGAAATAAGTAACTTGTATAATTACAAACAATAAAAGCTAGTTTAACAATACAAAACAGCGTATAAGTACCAACGGTTATGGAATGGAACACATTGTTTGACAGAACAAGTTTTGTAAAGTTAATGCATTTGATTCGATTGATAATTTAAGAGTTACTCTGAAATAGCGTTCTAAAAGAAAAATGTTGCTTAACAGAGGGCGTTGTGACAATTGAGAGTATTTGGTGGTTTTGAAATGTTGAAAGGATGAATCAAAGATTGAGAAGGTGAGTTTATAAGCGAAATATAATAATAAAATGAGTGGAAATATTAATAGGGATTGGTCTAGGCAAACTTATACGGAGTAGATTGATGACATACTAAAGAAAGGCGGTGCTATGAGTACCTATCTGGTGTCCGATTTATTGGTTTACATCTTGCATTGAAATTGTAGTGAAAATTAGTCAAAACTAGCCGATTAAAATGTGCCGATTTTACACTACAGTCAGCACATTATTTAGGACGGTTTTACGCAAAACTAGTTTAAGGTATGTTTAAAAGGATACATTCAAGCATATCGTGCAGCGTTGTTGGGTGGTCGGGCGGAGGGGGCGGGGGAGCCTGCGTGCGCGGCGTCACCGCCCGCAGCGTGTACGCCCGGACGTACTCCTTGCGTAGATCATGAAAGCGCGCGTAGTATGTGGGCAGATTAATCTCTTTGCTGCACGCTTCAGGGTGCAGGCATTGTCTGGAAACAATTGAGTAGATTTGGATTAAAGTTTTGTATTAAGTTAAAGTTTCTTTTTTTTAACATTACCGTAAGGTAACTTTATTAAAATTACATATTATAAAGGAACATTATATCAACCAGCGCCATCTTTTGGTCAATTTTTGTCACTATAAATATCTTAGTGGTACCTCAGTATTTTGTTAGATGGCGTATATGTATATTTGGTACAAAGTGCAACAAACAAAATATATATTTATTATCTATAATAATGTTTTAAAGGGAAAAGACTTGGTTGTTCATTTGTTCCGAATACACTTACCAGTGACCGATTAAAAAATATATTAAACCAATAGAAAGCTTTTCCATCAGCGAATAATACATGCTTATTTGTTTTATTTGTCAAAGATTGACATACCCGAGCGAAGCTGGGGAGAGTTGTTTGTATTAAATAAAATGCATGACGTACAAATACAAATCTATGTTAAACATATACAAACGTATGTATCGAGGATCAAACTAATATCAGAGGATAACAAATTGCAGATCTTGAAAAAAAAATTGATAAATCGTCAGACGTTCAAACAAAATTTCAGGGTTTCGTAAAATGTCAAATTTAAATTGAACGGTCGTCGTCGAGAAAAAATTTATTATTACAAGTAATGCATTTTGTAACGAACGAATAAAGTTTTGATAATAATTTTTATTACATTCGTCTATCGTTGCATGAACGGTGTGAGTTTTTTTTTATTTCGCTTGCTCATATTAAGCTACATTACTAAGATCCATTTATTTTTTAATCGGTATATAAGATCGTTTTTTTCGTTGGCCTTTGTTATGTGCAAAGGTAATGAAGGTAATTAAGGCAAGGTTATTACACATATATTGGCCATGGGTCCTTAATAAGTACTAAAATTTTGGGGTTTCATAAAATATAGTCCAAAATTTTACTTTTTTACTGTTTCTTCTATTTTATTCAATTTGAAACAACATTTTATTAGTGTCAGTACAAACTCACTTGAACAAGGAAAGATAAAGAAAAAAAAAATTATCATCTGACAACTTTGGATTCTACGATAGCTTAACTCGATTTTTAAACGATTAAAAAACTCTGCAATAATACATTCTCACATGTCTTGCCAGTACCAACGTAACCGAACAATGTTTATTGCTTTCAAGATGTTTAATGTATTTTGTTTGGTTCATAGCTAAGAAAAGATATTGAGACTAATTCAAATATAATACAAAATATAAAAAGATAGAAGGTATCTTCATTCGATTTCTCTTTGAAAAGCACAATAAATCAATTGGATTGACGCGTCCATTACCGTTGCGCGGAAGTCAATTCTGTCCTTATCGTTGTAATAAAAAGTGTGCATTTATTTCTTATATCCTTCAAAAATTCCGATAACGAACCGAGTCAACCTTGATAAACTTACATTGCAATTTAATCTGTACGAAATGGTCACTACGTTTCGAAACTTTAGGACTAAATTCAAGAAATTTAATTCAGTTTTACACAAATCTATATACTAATACATATGTGAAATGTAAACATTGGTAACGTTTTAAGAATAACTGAGATTAAGCGGAAATATAAATAATATTAATAATAGAATTAAACAATTACAGATAATATGCTATAAATACACTACATAAAAAAGATATTTGTTAAAGCCCCTTACGTTTCATTGATTTATTTCAAACTCTATGATAATTCAAAGGAATTACAAGTTATATACTTGTAATTTTCTACAAAGGATATTGACGAACCAAATTATCGGTTTAATTTTGATATACCAGGATGTCTATCCACAAAACAAGGTCACCCTAGCCTGCAGTAACCTTTGCAACGTTGCGATACTGCTGGGAAATAGCTGAGCATTATTCAGCGGATATTGACGGCACCTTATGTGACGTGTTTCCACTATCCTAACATCAGATATTTAAAAATTTGTTTATGATGATAATTTCATGGGACTCGACGAACTTACATATTTACTAAGTCGATGGCATACTAAAGAAATCTATATTAAGTGTCGTAACCCTTACGTATGCTTATGTATGCGTAGTGGCTTAATGGATGTAGAAGTGAGATAAGTTTTCTGGGACCTTGCCATTTCGAATCTGTAAAATTACGGTTACGGGTTTATTTATTTATTTTTCGGATTTGTTTCGTTATAATTCTTATTGTTATACCGATTTGTTTCGTTAGTTTTTTATTCGAGATGACATTTTATCTTACTCTTTTTACAGAATAGATTACATACTTGCGCGTAAAGAATTCATAAGCCATGGATTACGTACTGGAATGGGCACGTGCCCAACTGACAGGCGTGTAATGGTCGCGAGTATGTAAGTATGTTTGTATATGTGTATGTATGTATGTATGTATGTATGTGTGTACAGTCAAGTTCCTTGGCGGTATTCCACTTTAAAAGTGACAATTGTATGAACGTTTCGTACGCCTTGAGACGTCGACGGAGAAATAATAACCAATAGGATGTTACTTCTAAATGTGTTAGAATGAAAAAAGGGCGGTCAGTGTAACAATACAGTACCCGCAAATAGCGATTTCGTCTGAATGACAGAGATCGTAAAACTTCCCGAGCAGAAAACAAAGAGAGCGGTGATAAAAATAGTCAGGGGTACAGTGCAGGTACGTCACAGATTTTACTTTATTTTGCCAAAACATCGATAACGCCCTAATTGGTTATTTGTAAGAAGGAGGCGGAGTTTAGCTTGTCGCAAGGAACAAGGCAATTTTTCTGTAAGTGGAATACCGCGAAGGAACTCGACTGTACATTGTGACCTTCTGTAGCTTAAACGGCTCGACCGATTTTGAAGAGCGAGTTGTGATTCGATTCGTATTTTTCCCCGGCGTGTCATACCAAACAGTCACTGTCGACATTTGACTTTTGAAATAAGTCATATCATAATGAAAAGATAAATTTTTCCTCGTTCATGATGACAATGAAAGTCACGATTAAAGCCATATTAAATATTCGAATACTATATTAAATAAAGCAACGCCGTGCGCCGAGAATGTTCTAATGTGATTTGCCAAGTCACGATTCGATAATAGCTGATCGCTGCAAACGCCTCGAGTTTCGTAAACTTAGGTGGCATTAGTTATTTTTATTTCGATCTACTGTGTGCATAGACATATATTGGATTGGAAAAACTTTATCTGCAAAAGAGTAATAACATCGTTGTTTCTAGTACACAATAAAATTTTGAGATTTTACTAATTGATATTTAATATTGTTAGTTTAGGCCGTTAGTTCCGACCAGGCATATTATAAACTTAGCAAATTGTGAACTGAACGAATCATCCTCACTATTGGTTTTTTGTTTGTTTAACTGCCTTTAAATTTATTTTGACGTGACGTTAGACAATGGATACAAGTAATGTAAAAAGCCAGCACTTCCCTTGACGGTGAATAGAAAATGTTAATTTAATGAATATTTACGTTGAGTCGTTAAAAGACGAACGAAAGCCGTTCAATTTAATGAACCTTAGCGGATATAGACATAAAATTTATTTTATTATTATCGTATTAAATCCCCGAACTGCAACAGAAGAACGGTTTTTACTTCAGTGTTTTTTTTTTCTATTTTAACGACATAACTTAGATGTAACTAAAAGTTACTTAAATGAGAAGGGGTCGATTCCTATAAAGGAGCGAACGTTTATTCACTCAAAAATTATACACATCACCATGTCATTATAAAAATTTTATTGTTGCACAACATACTACATTTTCGAAATTGCATAATAAATTATTATGTAATTTTAATGTATATGTTTATAATATATTTTTTCTTCTCCTCTGTAGTTATTAAACGGCTTGTTTTTTGACATAGGCCTCATGTAAAAATCTCCATGTATCGCTTCCTATCCTTCGCTTTCCGTAACCATTTCGGGCCTGCTACACATTTGATATTATGTCTTCGTTTTAATTTCAATTTTCAACCTTTGCTCCGTCCGTATATATATATATAT
>DWLR01004627.1:0-11861 GCA_018246295.1 Papilio alexanor hazarajatica | reverse complement strand
AGTCACTGTGGAGGCATAATGGGAAGTTATATCTCATCAGGGTCGTGCAGAACCTCAGAAAACTTTGCTTTTTAATGTAGAGTTACGTCAATTCGTTCTTTGGTAGTGATAATCCCCCTATTGCGACCGATGTATGGTTCACCTCTTATCACACTATCATAACTCTTAATTTCACTCATTCATTTTTAATCGAGAAGTATCCACGCCAGTGCTGTGTGGGATGGTTTTCATTTAAACTAGTAGATACAATTAAAAATGAGCTCATAAAATTACTTTGTAAGCGTAACGGAATTTCTTGTCTCTTAATACTTTAAAATTAAACCTTAAATCCTAACATTCAAAGAACTACTCAAAGCATACTTACGAGTTATCAGTGCAAAGATGTGAACAACTTCTTAGTCTACTTTAGCCCTTTCTTCCGAAATGTTTTACACTGCTTCTTTTTAAAGTACGCATATTCTACGTTAGTTAAGTATTAGAAAGCGTCAAGATTATTTTTGAAGGAAGAAAAACATGGTAGCATTAATCTAAGAGTTTGAGTTCACACAAACAATAACTTATAAAATAATAAATGACAAAAACAAATAAGTAAAAAACATTTCACACGATTATCATCGCTTAATGAGATCAGTCTTAGTGGCGAATCAATTCACAATGCCACCAGGTCCCGCATGGTTACACATATATATTTATGTCTATAGTAGTAAATGAACAACGCTTTAACTAATATGTTGGTAATAATATATATGTCCAAGTCACGTGGAATTATTAGTGCGTTAATTAATATATTCCGGTATATCTGATATTCAAAGCGAATTGATGTACAATGGATGTATTGTTCAGTGATGGACATAACTGAGTAAAGCGCAATCGGCCGCCGTTTGTCGTAGCGTAATTACGTTTCCTTGTGTGAGCACGCCGCATTGGCGCTGGCCCCAGACGCAGCTCCGGCTGCTGACCTACCTAACATTTAAAGTAGTTCACACAATGTGACACAGAATATTTAATTTGAAAACGTTCCAGGCGGCGTTTTGACTACAAGAAAAGTTTGAGGCAAGCCCTACAACAATTTTGAATGTTCAGGCTGCTCAGATTTTTTTTTAATTTGGGAAAAAAATTATACGTTCGTGATTATTTAACAATTAGGTAAATTTTTGTTTTGTTAACTTAGTGATCTACAAATAGGACATCTATTAGTAGAAAAAACAAATACAACATAAGAACTGCAGATACTGCAACTTGTTCGACCTCAAATTTTGTGTATTTATTAAACAGCAGAATTTTTTTGGAGCTATGAGTTCCAAAAGTACATATATTTTTCTATTGCCTTCAACAACGTTTATGTGTGTTTAGTGTTTAGTTCAATCTACATTTCAGGTACAAACAAGTAAAAACTCATAATAAAAACCTTTTAACGTCGACATTCAAAAATGCCATTACATCGACTATTAAAAAGGAATTTACGTTATTCTGTATGGACACATTAAGCTATCGTAAATTACTTGTACTTTTAATGGACTGTAACATTCTAACAGCGCAATATAAACTAAACCTCAGGATTCATTCATATGAAATAATAATATACTTTCAATTGATATACTTTCAAATAATATACTTTCAATTGATGTCTACAAAGGTCTAGATAGAAGTAAATATTACTTCATTAGAATTCGTTTAACTTTCTTTAATAAATAAAATTAATACTTAAAATTCTATAAATCATTTTGTAGAATTTTAAATCTTAATTTTATTTATTAAAGAAAGTTAAACGAATTCTAATGAAGTAATATTTATGATATGATACTTCTAATGAAGTATATTTCTATCTAGACCTTTGTAGACATCAATTGAAAGTATATTATTTAGAAATATATTTTTAATGATTTATTTACGGTTTATTTCGAGATTGCTTGAAATGTAGTATTTGCATAATACTTTGTATTTTAGTAGGCCTCTTTTAAGGGCACCAGGGGGCGCTGCGTCCCAATTTAAGATTGTAATTACACCTCTTTGACATCAAAGGCAATTTGGAATTAATGCTAGTAGAAAAAAGAAAATTAGAATCACTCAAATTATTCTATTCCTCAAATTAAACGTTTTATTCATCCAAAGCGAAATCTATTGTTGACACGTCCTAATTTTATATGCAAAAGTTCAAATTTGGTTTACATGATGCTGAAATTGATTTGTAAAAGCCTGAATTCGAAATAAAAATCCTATATTGTGTTAGTGTAAAGTGAAATTTACTTTCTACCTATTATCTTTTTACATCTTGACCATGAGATTTAGCATTTACAATTAAACGAATAATTTAGGGAAGGACGTTTAATTTGATGACGTCACAGGCGGCCAAAGGGAGGGGACATAAAAGAAGCTCTATTTTAGGCACGTATTTTACGTCAATTGCTTTTGAGCTTTACCCGTCGTGTCGGTTGGAGAGAATTCCTGTCCGAAATATAATAAGTACTTAAGTTGTTCTGTATTTCGAGTGCCGTAGTTTATAAAAGATTGTTCATGAACAAAGTAAATTACTTTCGTGGAACTTTTAAATTGTACCAAGCAGCGGGTTTGATAAAACGATCGATGCTCCATATTCTTAGATAGATAGATCTTCAGTTATGTTTTTTTTTTAATTTACTTTTAATGTATAGTTTGAAATTAGTTAAATAGGCAGTGTCATAAATGGAAGTATATAAAATGCAATTTGCAATTTAATTTGCAAAATAAGAAGTTAATTTGAGCTTAACATCTCAGTTTACGTCACTGATGTATAAAATTGCTATTATTAAAAGCTACCGATGTTCAGTGTTATTTTTGTTTAGGATTTTGGTGCGTATTTTAGTAAGTTGTACCTGTTTTTAAAAAAGATTATAGTGGTGTCCTGAAAATTTAACTATTAGATTATAGTGATGTCTAGAAAATCATCGACCCGTTCTAAATATTTAAAAACTTCAGACGAGAGACTATAGAAGTTTATGCTCGACGTTCAAACTGAGTGAACATTGTGCCAGAGTATTACTGAGCACGTACGATTCCAACGTCTAACTTTTAATAGACGGCATTAACATTATCATTGTACTGTTTGTGTGTTGCAGTTGCAAATATTTAAAGATAGATTTTTTATGTAAGCCATTCAATGAGAAAGGCGTTTATATTATTAGTTGTTCACCAGGTAGATATTAAGTTTTGAATACTGTGGCATACAAAGAAAATTTATTCGTCGAAGGAGAAACATCGAAGTGCTTATGATTTCAGTCCTCTGCCGTACACACAATGAAATAAGAAGCAAAACGCTTTGTTCCACGTCGCTGGTCTTGTATAGCAAAAGATAAGAAGCCAGTCACGAGTCAATATATAATCTATTCTATGATTACAAAAGAAGGAATATTGCTGACTTTTGAGTGCTTACTGCTTTTTTTGACAAGGATTCCTGGAAATTATATAATACGTAAAAAATGTACATAGGCATTTGATTTCTCAAATTCATTTTCGATCGTGGTTTATGTATAAAACATAAGTAATTCAAGTCTAAGTAACTCAAATGAAAACAAAAGTAGTACTTTTTGTACAATAGCTACACAATTAACTAGAAATAATGAGCAATTTTTACTGTCGTTGTTGGCATAACTGCGTAGTTTTGCTTGCCGGTCATATTGCTCACAGAGCGGATGGTCAATGGGGCCGAAAGGTTATTGAATGGCGGCCACGTACAGGTTGTCGTTGTCGATCTGGTCATGGTTGCGGGAGCGCACTGGATGAGGGTGGTGGAAGACCGATCATTGTGGCGATCATTGGGAGAGATCTACGTTCAGCAGTGGACTACTAAAGGCTGAGACGACGATGACGACGAAGAAATTTTTAATATTTATTTTTGAATGACTTGTAAAAGACTTCATTACTAAAAATTTCCTAAGTTAAGATGTTTAATAATGTTTTAATGTTGAATATTTAAATTTCATTTAATAACTTTTTAATGTTTAATATTAATTTAATTTAATTTTGAATTTTGGGCAGTAGAAACATGAATGTTGAGATGTATGTGTGCCGTAACACGAATGGATAAGGTACGGAACGAATACTCGTTCCAGCTTCTCCTAATATACATACATAAGGGGAAGCCCGAAATTAGTATCAGTGGTAGATAAGTTAAGGAGTAAAAGGTATGGGCATGTTATGAGGAGGGAAGAAAGGTAGGTAACAAGAAGAGTGTTAGATATGAATGTGGAGAGATATGTTGATAGAGGTAGGCCTAAGAAAAGATGGAAGGACTGCGTGAAAGATGCCATGGGCAAGAAAGGAGTAACTACTGAAATTATGACTTATAAAAGGGCGTGAAAGAAAGAAACGTGTTGTGCCGGCCCCACTAAACGTGGGAAATGTGCAAGGAAAATGAATGATTTATATGTTTAAAAACAGATACATTTTAGGTATATTATATAATATAATATTAATTAATTAATTAATTAGTATATACAGTTAATAATATGTCTATACAATACAATAACAATTTGGAATTTTGTTATGGTACTGTGCGAAATATCCGTATGGGCATTCAGTACACAAATATTTTTTTTTTACCATTACAATTAAGCTTGTGTTAGGGTCAACATCATCTCCCTGCCTTTTTCCCCACTTGCATAGGGTCAGCACAGTATGCACTACTCTTCCATATATCCTGGAATCTACTGTAGTTCATAGGCTGTTACTGGTTTTGGCTATAGTTTTACGACGGGCCGCCTGCCTGACGCCAACCCTACTCGGGAATATATTTATGTAAGGTATTTAATATGACATTATGATATAGCACAAAATACAAAAGTAAGGAAATTATTTGTTAGGATATGAAAAGCGAAAATAGTTGAATGGCGGGATTTGAACCCAAGACCTTATGATCGGTAGACAATAGCGCTATTGGCGCTTCTGATTTCTAAATATATGTACATAATAAAAAGTGTAAGAATAAAATGATTGAAACAACCAAAAAATACAAATACAATAACTTTTACTAATTTAAACTTCTCTTAAAATATTGTTGAATATTTCAGATAACGTTAAACAATATCATACTATGAAGGAGTGAAGTAAAGGAATTTAACGTTGTTTATATCATAAGGTTTAAAGAACCCGCGCTTTCATAGAAAGAAACGTTGAGTTTCACTGAATAATAAAAGAAAATGCTTTGTAGAGATATGCGGGGAATTATTTTTATTTAAAAAGAATTTTGTTTGAGCGCGGTAGGGGTGGTATAACGGGAGGCGCTCGGCGTCGCGTCGCCTGACAAACGCGACGCATTCGGAAATATTCAATACAAATGTATGCTTTATATCCATGAATAAAAAAATATTTTCAGATATTTGAGAATTTTAAATATTAGATTTAATTATAAATAAAAAGAAAACAAATATTTATCTAAAACACTTAATTATCTAAATATCTATTAATATAAGTATTACTTAACATAGTAACATGCACTTCGGTCCCACTTCGGTTCAAGTAAGGTTTCTCAAGAAAACGTTTGAAAAGAAATGGGATTATATAAAAAATGGCGTTGTTGAATGTAGTTGTTTTAAAAGTTGCTTTAAATTATTTATCCCAATACTGAAAATGTTTTGGAAGTTCAAAAATAGTTTTTGTTAATACCTTAGGGATAAACACGTTCATTATCATTGCCGGTTCAAACTTGCTATATACATTATTGACTACATATTGCTTTTTTATTACACTTTACTATCTCAACTTATTCGGTTCAGCAGAAACAGCAATGTTTATCCGATTATTACGCAACAGGATCAAACATTTTCTATGGTATTTTTTCATTAAAAAAAAAACTACCATATCGGTATCGAATAGAAATGGGTCAGGTGAATAACCGAGACCTGATACATCGGACAAATTGAAAAGAAAGGTATACTCTCATTTCATACAAGATCGTGAGGATGATGGATGTTGATCGTATTTTAAAATATGATACAATATTTGCCTTTGAAAAGGGAAAATGAGCGAACTGGCTGATATATAACTATCGCTACAATGTTTTAAGCAATATACTAATATTTAAATGGTGTGTAACGAACAGTTTCTCTTGTCTATTTTTAAGTAATTGCATTAAAAGTGAATTGCACGATATCTCATTTCAAAGTAGTATTTGAAAACTTTACTTGGAAAAATGTACAAATTAATTCTCTAACGCCTGCGTTTTCACTTCGATTTTTTATAAACACAGAAAGTTTTTCAATTTACAAAGTAGAAACAAAAACAATTACCCGTTATATAAAGTATCTTGATACGTGATGCTCTGAACTTTATGAATAAATGATCAGCTTAGTCTGTTCTCCTGTGGATTGCATGACTTGTTTTATGGAAGGAAATTCAAGTGTGTCTATATTGTCTTCTTCTTATGGATGTCATAAGGAATTTTGATACTGTATATTGTCCACCACCACTTATACTCTAACTGGGATGTTATAAAAGACGTTAAACAAATGTTTTTGAAGTAGAAATGTTTATAAGGCGAATTTTTTTTATGGAAATGTTAAATTTTATGAGACTCTCTCCCACTCTCTTTTTTCGTTCTAAACCTCTTATTCTTTATTTTTTTTGTACGGCGCAAGGACTGAATTAGAAAATATAATATAATACTACGTTATCTTTCCTTTTCTCTTTCCATAAACCTAGAATGTACTAGAACCTACTGACTACGTAAATAACCACGTTTTAACGAACACACTACTTAGGGGATTAGATGACGAAGCGGTACTTTAATTTCATATCTATATTTCTGCTAGCGATTTCTGTATATTAGTTTAATAGTGACGAAAAGAAGATAGGTTTTGATAAATGCTTGTCGTAACCGTAAGTTTATTCGTCTATTTTAGTAACTTTGAATAGTACAGTTATCGTTCATTGTGTGTACTAAGCTGTTTGTTGTACTTGTCAAAATGTATGTCCTCGCGGGTAAAAGAACGCGGTATCGGATAAATCCTTGTCCATTTTAAGCATTTGTTAGTTAAAATAAAACCCAAAATGTCATTGCTTCTGGCCTAAAAATTGTTGAATTTGCATCACATTTCTTCAGAATATGCAACGTCTCTCTGATGAGGCAATCGTTGTTTACCAAACATGGCAAAGCCAATTTGATTTTGCATCCAGCCAAAACCAACTTTGAGCAATGACCCAGTTTCAGGCAATTGGTAAAGCTTTATTTCTATCGTAATCTTTATGGAATTCAACAAACTGATTGCGAAAAATTATAATCAGGGTTGCTGAAGCGTGACGGTCGATTTGCACCATATCGTCACTTTTCAATTACATAACGAAATGTCAAAAATTACTTTATTCCTGCATTTTAAGTTCGCTTAATTTATAAGGGCTAAAGTGTCCAAACGAATTTTTTATTACCAATATCTTGTTTATTAACAAGCCTTAACCAGTTTCAGTGGTATGTGTGTAACAGACTTTTTAAGCTAAACCTTTACGAAACTCTAAAAACCAAGGACAATATATTTTATAACTTAGATCTAATATAAAATAAAACATAAATAAACATAAAATAAAATATAAAATAAAAAATATAAACTTTTTATAATGTATTACATCCAATAGGATATAAAATTAAAATATATATATATATTTATTAGGAAATTTCTCTAAAATAAAGTAATGGAAAATTTGTTAGACACATCTTTACGTATTTCTTCTTGTCTGATGTTGCATAGTTTTATGCTTTCTTGTTTTATAATTTAGTTTAACACTATATTTTATTCATGATTTGTATTTTTTTTTAATTTTCAGTAATTATTTGTGAACTGAGTGAGGCTATCGACCATATTTTTGTGCAATTTGACATTATAATTTTTTAATGTTTTATTTAATATTTATTTAAATTCTCTTTTCAATCATAATAAACTCCGCTACACTGGTTCATTGTCCACTTTCATATTCATATATCTTTATCAATGACATAGAGAATGCATTTCAAAGGTCCTGGTGGGATGAAGTGGTAATGGATTATTAGTTTGTCTTATCGAAGTCTTGTTTACGTTATATGAAATTGATTCTTCGGGAGCATTAAATTTGTTAACAAAAAATATGAAATTACATTTAAAGCCCACAGAAATTTCAGGCTTAAACAATTATATCATAATACGTAGTATGTAGAAAAAAGCGAGTAAGGACAGCCGAAATTACTTTGAACATTTTTACGAACGCACATTTGCCGATAAAAACATCTTAATCTTCTCTGACGAAATGGCTCCCGTCTGAGTACTTTCCGCTTCGTAAACAAAATATCGATAACACATAATATAACATCCTATACATTGTAACATGGAGTGTATGTAACGTAGTCATTTTTAGAAAAGAAAATGAAACCTCGAAGTTAATTTGTTGACGTAAGTAAATTTTTTAAATGTTTGTTTTTGAATATAAGTAAAGCAATACTCAAAATAACATTATATCCAGAACAAATACTTAACGTTACAACCGAATTTGTGACGAGGAAAAGAAGTGAATCGCTAAGGAATATGGACCGAACCTGAAAGGTGAGACAAGATAAGAGAGATATCGAAGGATAAGAGGATGGAAATTCATGATTAATACAAGTGGGCCAAATACGTGAATACTTACCTTACTTTTTTGTATTTTTTTTTGTAATGTTTTTCGAGGATAAGTACATATGTATGTGTGTTTTATTGCGACCTCCTAGAGCCCCTGAACCGCTTGACCGATTTTGACTATTCTTCTTCTTCAGCATGTCATATAACCAGTCTGGCTTTTTGTTTTCTAAATTATTCATTAGTTGTATATTTGAATACTTTATGGAGTATAAATTCCCCAAAAACAATGAATTTGCCACGAAAACGATTACTAAATACGATTTTGGTAACAGCTAGATTACATAGGAGTAACATTTTTTGATAGTACTACATGTTATATATATTATACATTAACAATTTTTTAAATTTGGTGAAATTCTCCTATTCAAGGAGAAAAATTAATTATTATTCAAACTTGGCCATTTAACAATACGAGACGAGCAGCAGTTCGAACTGACGGTAAGTGAATCAATGACATGACTGCTTAGAAGGATTTTAGAATTTAGAAGTCACTATTTTGCGTTCGTCACCTTGAGGCTAACAATAATATCATGAAGTGGAGCATAAAACTATTTATGTTATAAGAATAATAAATTCTATTAATCTTAGTATTAATTTAATGTGGTTGTTGAATTAGGTTTCTTATATATGTTGATTAAACTAAATACTTTCATATTAGTTCTGTGACGTCCATTTAAAAAGCGTAAAATAATTCACAGAAAGGAGACAGGAGATAATGGCAGCGTCTGTGTACACTGGCCATTGTCTGCCGATGCTCGTGAATAATCTATCGGCCTGAATATTCAGCTACCCATCCGTCTGTCCTGCGTTGCCTTTGTGTATTTTTTAATTATTTTTTTTTATATCAAACATTTTTAATCATAAGTAGAAATATTTATCTTTACTAATATTACAAAGGGTGGTTTGATTGCTTGAACCGGATAATTCTTTCACAAATAGAAGGCTCTTCTATTAGCGAGTAACATTGGATAAATTATTTTTTTTATTGATCTATCTACATATCTACTCCAGTGAAGTTGGAGCTACTTCTATTACTAGGCTATTATTCTATGCGAGTAAACATAAAGAAGTAATGGTTTTTAAATTGAGCTCTATGCAATGTTTCTCATGCTTGTATGTTCGAAATATTTTTATTATAAAACAGTTTTAGTTATTTTGATTGAAGCAGCTAACAAATTGATTTTCATTTTTATATCGCTTGTATATTTTATGTTTGTTACCTCAGAATGTTCGTCATTGATTAATTTATTTATTTATTTTTGTTGGAAACGGGACAAGTGGGTCCCATTTTATTTTAAATGACATTGAAATTGATTTCGAAGATATACCGAAAATTTACATAGTGGTAGATTTAAGACAAGCCCTGTTTGGGTTTAATGGATTTGTAATGAGACGTACCGTGGCTATAAATGACTCAATAATGTATAATTAATTAATTGGATAAATTTGAGGTCTTTTTTGCTTGTTTTTAATAAAATTAAAAGATTATTCTAATCACAATGGTTCCAAACAAAAAGTTTCAACACAAAGTTGAAATACCGTATAACACATACGGGATTACGATTTGACAGTCATATAGTTATAATCGTAAATAACATTTACCATTATATTTATTTAGATGAAAGAAATGTCGACTTAAAAGGTAAAATAAATATCTGACCTGCCGTCCACGGATTAATAAAACGATTGCGCTATGATTTTGCTAAAAATGTACCGTTAAAACAAATCGCTTGCCAGTATTGTTTATTTTATAAGGTCTTGGCTTTGTTGTTTTGTCCTATTAAAAAAATGTCTTGGCCTCTCTTAAATAACAGCGTGGGTTTATGATTGCTAAGCTATACATAGATTTATTCTATAAAAATAATTGTGTATCTTTGTTTATTCCAAAACGATCCGAGATAAAGAGAGGTGATGTGTATTTTGACGTCTGGTGTATGAGTCACACCTGGGATCTTATATTTTCATTTTAAAGCAATAATAATTATGTCGGAGCGAAAAAAGTGTATACCAGTATATATAGTATCAGATCAAGTCGATTTGTAAGGAAATATTTTTGTCGCATGGGCTACTTATTCATACAAAAGAGGCTATGCAACAGAACAGCTACGAACTGTTGCTTTATGATAGTGTTCTTTGTACGACAGCGGGGCCTTTTAACTGGAAATACCAATCGGTTCCTGCATGCTGCTGACGTTTAATTATTTCAACGTTTCTTTGTCTCGCTTGTGTTGACAGCACGAAAAGAAATGTCCACGCTGTTGTAGTTTTCCTATGTAAAAGCGAAAAATGTACCTCTGTGGAACAAAAATATTTTCGAGATGACTCATTCATGATGCAGCAAATATTTGCCTTGACCAGAGAATGAAATGCAGCTTTAATAAGCAAAAAAAAAAAAAAACTAAGACAAGAGTGAGAGCGAGTATCTATGAAACTGTGTGAAAACTATTATAACAAATGTTGAAAACTTTTTTAGAACCTTTAACTTTTTAGTCAACCTATTTCGTAACGTTAGGTTTAGGTAAACTACGACCCGAATAAGATATCAGAACGGATAACATAAACAATGCTCCTTAAACTACAACTCGGTGTAGAAACGTAAATTGAAATGCCAGTTAAAGCCATAAAAATGCCAAGAAGAATCAGTAAAAGCATTGTGACAAGAAATGGATGAGAGTGTGAATAAAAAAGTTTTAACAAGAAGAAATACACAATTACCTAAGCCGTAGTTGTATGGCAGGACAACTGAATAGTGTATGAGAGAGTATAATCCTTTTCATGAAAGAAGTCCCGCGGTGATTTTTGGAACTAAATTTGACAGGTCGGCCATGTTGTCGTTCGTCGATGTTATCAAGTTCGTTTGTTGTGGTAGATTTTGGTGAGTTTTTAACTAGCTTAGTGCATTTTAATGATTGTTTACAATGCCAAAACTTGTAAAAGGTTCGGCGCGAGAAATGATATTGAAGGTGAAAGAGTTCTGTGAAGCGGCACAAAAGAATCAAGGTGTTTTAATACTACTAAACAATGTTCGAAAGAGAGTCGCCGCCATAACAGGTACTTTTTAGAGTTGCCATATAATAATTTTTTACTGTATTGATGGGACTTTTATGAAATAAATTCATTTGTGCGACAAAATTGAACAAATACATAACGTGATGAACCTAGGTAGGTAAAATTAAAACATATATTACATAGTACATAAGCATTATAAACTTAAAGTTACTATTATTTTTAATTGTTCATTATTTA